>CAUYTI010033228.1:0-10000 GCA_963575145.1 Galago senegalensis | reverse complement strand
TTCCTTTTGGCCTAATAGCAAAAGGCTACATTTAACCTTACATAAAATAATTTTCAGCCCAGAATTGAATATCCTGCTAAACTAAGCTTCAAAATTGATGGAGAAATAAAATATTTTACTGACAGGCAAATAGTCAGAGCTTTAGATAAGCTCTAAAGAAACTACTTAAAACTTTTCTCCACTCTGTCCACCACAATGGACCACCAGCAAAGTAAATACCCATAAACTAAGGGTCAAAGCCTGGCTTCCACAATGAGGCAAAGGATAAAACTAAGCAATGGATTTTCACAAAATAAGATGAGTAGCATTCCACCACACTTAACAATTCTCTCAGTAAATGTTAATGGCTTGAATTCCCCATTGAAGAGGCATAGGCTGCCTGATTGCATGAAAAAGTACAAGCTGTCCATATTCTGTCTCCAGGAAACACACCTAACTTTGAAAGACAAAAGGAAAGTCAGGGTGAAGAGATGGAAAACAATAATCCAGGCCAATAGAAATGGTCAAGGGAACAACACAACAAGAGATACTTTCAATTATAATATTTATGCACCACAATAAAATGCTGCTAGATTTATTATACAGGCCTTGATTGTTCTGAGAAATATGATATTCTATAAAACCACAATATCTGGGGACTTTTAACACTCATTTGGCTTAACTGGATAGATCATCTAAATAGGAACTAAAGAAAGATATAAGGGACTAAAATGAGATCGTAGAACACATAGTCTTTTTTTTTTTTTTTTTGAGATGGAGCCTCAAGCTATCCCCCTGTGTAGAGTGCCATGGCATCACGCTCACAGCAACCTCCAACTCCTGGGCTCAAGCGAGTCTCCTGCCACAGCCTCCCAAGTAGCTGGGACTACAGGTGCCTGCCACAACGCCTGGCCATTTTTTGGTTGCAGCCATCATTGTTGTTTGGCGGGCCTGGGTTGGGGATTCGAACCCGCCACCCTAAGTGTATGTGGCTGGTGCTTTAGCCGCTTGAGCCACAGGCACCGAGCCAGAACACATAGTCTTAATTGACATATACAGAATATAGTATCCCAGAGCTAAGGACTATATGTTCTTCTTGTCAACTCATGTAACATTCTCTAAAATAAATCATATCCCAGGTCAGAAATTAAACCTTAACAAAATCAAAACAATTGAAATTATGTTCTTTATCTCATCAGACTACTAGGAAATAAAGGTGGACCTCAACTCCAACAAAAATTTTCTTTCAACACAAAGGCATAGAAATTAAACAATCTTACGCTGAATGACCATTGGGTCAAGGAAGAAATAAAGGAGGAAATCATTAAATTCTTCAAATATACCAACAGTGAGGTACAAATTGCTAAAACTTGATATTGCAAAAGTAATACTAAGAGAAAATGTATCATATTAGATGGCTACATCCAAAAATCAGAAAGAGAGCATATCAACAACCTAATGAATCATCTTGAGGACATGGAAAAGGAACAGTAATCCCATCCTAAGCTCAACAGAAGAAAGGAAATGACCAAAATTAAATCAGAAATAAATGAAATTCAAAACAAAAGAATCAGTCAGATAATTAATGAAATAAAAAGTTGGTTCATTGAAAAGATAAATAAAATTGATAAAACTATGGCCAGATTAACTGGAAACAGAAAAGTAAAATGTCTAATAACCTCAATGAGCAATTAAAAAGGAGAAATAATAACTGATACCACAGAGATATAGGAGATTATCTCTGACCACTACAGGAAACACTATGCCCAGAAATTTGACAACATGGAGGAAATGTACCAGTACCTGAAATCATATCTCATATCATCTCTCTAGACTTAACCAGGAAGCAATAGATCTTGATCAGACAAATATCAAGCACTGAGATTATAGAATCAATAAAAAAGCTTCCAACAACAATAAAAAAAAAGCATTGAACTAGATGCTTCACACTGGAATTCTATCAAACAAAGATGAGCTTGTACCTGTATTGTAGAAACTATTCCAAAACATTGAGATGGAAGGAACTTTCCGTAACATGTTCTACGAAGCAAACATCACCCTGATATCAAAATCAGGAAAGGCCCAAACTAAAAAGGAGAACTACAGTCCAATTTCACTAATAAATATTAATGCAAAAATACTCAGTAAATCTTAGCCAATACATTACAGCTACACATGAAAGAAATTATATATCACAATGAAGTAGACTTCATCCCAAGGATACAAAGCTGGTGTCACAAAGGCAAAACTATAAATCTAATTCTACGATCAATAGAACCAAAGACAAAGACCATACAATCCTCTTAATAGATGTAGAAAAATCATTTGACAAAATTCAGCATCCTTTTCTAATAAGAACACTTTTGTTTATAGGTATAGGTGGAACATTTCTTAAGCTGATTGAAGCCATCTATGACAAACCCACAGCTAATATCATAATAAATGGAGTAAAACTGAGAATTTTTCCACTTAGAACTGAAACCAGACAAGGATGTCCACAATCACCACTATTATTCAGCCTTGTGTGAAAGTTCTAGTCAATGCAATTAAGCAAGAGAGGGATATATATAAAAGGCAAGCAAATGAGAGAAGGAGTTCAACTCTCCCTCTTTGCTAATGATATGATCGTATGCTTAGAAAACCCCAGAGACTCAACCATAAGACTCCTGGATGCAATCAAGAGATACAGTATATCTCAGTATATAAAATGAATGCCCACAAATCAGAAGCTTTGTATATGCTAATATCAACTTATCGAAAAGCTAATCAAAGATATAATTCCCTTTACAGTAGCTTCAAGAAAATAATTTCTTAGAACTATACCTAACAAAAGAGGTGAAGGGCCTTTACAAAGAGAATTATGAAACTCTAAGAAAATAAATAGCAGAAGACATAAACAAATATCACTCTTGGCTGGGAACAATCAATATTGTTAAAATGTCTGTACCACCCAAAGTAATCTACAAATTTAGTACAATCTCCATTAAAATGCCAACATCCTACTTTGAATAACTGGAAACAATAGTTCTTTGTTTTGCATGGAACCAAATAAAAACCCATATAGCCAAGGCAACTTTTAGTAATAAAGACAAAGATGGAAGTATCACTCTACCTAACAACAGAGATGAAAAACCTTACAAAAGGCATCTGAATGGGGGCAGAGGAGGTCAAACTCTTGCTGTATACTGATAACATGATATTTTACTCAGAAAACTCCAAAGATTCAAAACTCATGAAAGTGATCAAGAAATACAGTAACATCTCAGAGTACAAAATCAATGACTACAAATCAGTAGCTTTCGTATACACCACTAACAGCCAAGTTGAGAAGTAAATTAAGGACACAATTCCCTTCACAGTAGCTTCAAAGAAAATGAAATACTTTAACAAAAGAGGTGAAGAATCTTTACAAGGACAATTATGAAACCTTAAGAAAATAAATAACAGAAGACATTAAAAAAATGGTAGCACATAGCATGTTCATGGCTGGGAAGAATTAACATTGCTAAAAAGTCTATTCTATCCAAAGTAATCTACAGATTCAATGTAATCCCCATTAAAATTCCAACTTCATACTTTAAAGAACTGGGAAAAAATAGTACTTTCTTTTGTATGGAACCAGAAAAAACTCCAAATAGCTAAGACTATTCTTAGTAATAAAACAAAGCTAGAGTCATCACTCTACCAGACTTCAGGTCATATTACATGTCCAGAGTAATCAAAACTGCATGGTTTGGGCACAAAGAGAGATATGGGCATATGGAACAGAATAGAAAACCAAGAGATGAAACCATTTTCTTATTTCCATCTGATTTTTTTTAAACCAAACAGAAGATGGGGGGGAAAGAATCCTATTCAACAAATGGTGCTGGGAGAAGTGGATAACCATAGCTATATGATTGAAACTGAGCCACTACATTTCACCACATAAAAAAATTGATTCAAGATTGATAAAAGATAAAATCTAAGATACATAATGATAACAATCTTAGAAGAATATGTGTGCAAAACTCTTGATGATGTCAGACTGGGGAAAGATTTTATGAAGAAACAATTGCAACAACAAAAATAAGCAAATAGACCTTAAGCTGAAATGGTTCTGCACATCTAAGGACACAATAGGTAAAGCAAACAGACAACCTTCAAAATGGGAATAGATATTGCAGGGAATGAATCTCAAAAGTGTTGATAACTAGAATCTACAGAGAACTTAAATTAATTGGCAAAAAAAGATAATCAATAGAACCTTCTCTGAGGAAGATAATTTGGTGCAAATGTCCTTATGATAAAATGATTTTTTAAAAACTTTTAGAAAAATTTCTCATCATCCCTGATCTTCAGAGAAATGCAAATCAAAAACAGCCTGAGATATCATCTAATCCCAATGAGAATGGCCCATATCACAAAATCTCAAAACTGCAGATGCTGGTGTGGATATGGAGAGAAGGGAACACTTTTACACTGCTGATAGGACTGCAAACTAACATGACCTTTTTTGAAGGAGGTATGGAAAATCCTCAGAGAACTCAATTTTGACCTCCCATTTGATCCTGCAATCCCTGGGTAGTAGCATCTACCCAAACGAAAAAAAAAATCATTTTATCATAAGGACATTTGGACTAGAATTCAGGGGTCCTCAAACTTTTGAAACAGGGGGCCAGTTCACTGTCCCTCAGACCATTGGAGGGCCAGACTACAGGCCCTGGGATGAGTTGGCTGCTAAGCAGGACAGGTAGTGACATCAAAAACACCCAAGGGGTGGGTAAATGTTCTAGGCGGGCTACATGTGGCCCACAGGCTGTAGTTTGAGGATGCCTGCACTAGATCGTTTATTGCAGCTCAATTTATAATCACCAAAATGTGGAAACAATCTAAATCCCCACTAATCTATGAATGGATTAACAAACTTTGGTATATGTATACCATGAACTACTATTTAGTCACTAAAAAAGATGAGACTTTACATCTTTTGTATTGACCTGGATTGAGGTGGAACACAGTCTTCTTAGTAAAGTGTTGCATGAATGGAGGAGCGAGAATCCAATGTACTCAACACTAATATGAAGCCAGTAGACAATTAAATGCATGCCCACATAAGAGAAAAACTCGAATCAATTCGATGTGGGGAGGTGGGAGAATGGAGTGGGATGAGAGGAGGAGGGGGGGATAGTTGTGCTCCCACTTAATGAGCACAATGTTATGGTGTATGGCACACTTCTTGGGGGTGGGACATAATTATTAGAGGGACTTTACCTTATAAGCAAACATTGTAACCTAATTTTTTATACCCTCAAATTAATCTGAAATAACAAAAAACAATTTAATACTTATTCTGAATGTAATGGCAGAGATGAAAGATTTTAAGAAAGTATTCTGGCAATACTCTGTTTTAATTGCTGCTTTTCTGGTCTGGTTCTTCCAATAGAATCTGAACTTTGGATGCTGACTTCATAGTTGGCTGGCTTTTTGTTTTGCTGTTTTGGAAAGTTTTGATGTGCAATTAAATATTTCCAAATTGTTACAAAAGCATATTGTAGGAGACTGAGCACCAGGTTTATAGAAGTGGCCACTGGTTCTTGAGGAAGGCGCTGGGAGAGAGACAATCTCCTAGCTGGCAGGGAAATATTTTGCTGCTCGGAGACAAGCCCTTAAGCAGCTGCAGGTATTAGTGAGTTAAGATCCATTACTCATTAGCAAGCAGGTGTTATACTTTGGACATCTGTGGTGTAGCAGGGTGGGACTTGAGCATGTGGATAAAAGCACGTAGTGATCATTAAGCACATAGCTCCAGTAGTGGGCCCCTCACACCTGTTGTATAATGTATCAGTACAAAGCTACAACAGAGGTTACTCTGGGCTCTCCCTGCACCGATGGGAAGCCCACCTTTTGCAGGATTGTACCTACAATCTGTGTCCCAGCTGTTTTTATTTGGTGACAGGGTGCCACAGCAAGCACCAACAGCGTACAATTACACAATACATACTATAAAATTCTCAGCACAATGCTTCAGACATATCAACCCTTAATTAGCAAAATAATCTGTTAGAAGAAGAAATTTTAAAGTAGGGAATAGGAAAAATAATGATGCTTTGAACTTTTAGTTTTCGAACACAGAATTTTACCATTTAAATGGCTCCTAAATTAATAAGACATCTGTATTGTTATAAGATATATGATTATATTCCTCCTTTATAGTATAAAAGCATAAAGCACTCTTTCTACAACTTTGATTCTATAGGAAAGATGGACGATAAGGTGATCTTATAACTTGAGTAGACTAGATGAAGGTGAAAACTTGGGGTGAGGTGAAATCTTGACTAAGATCTCTTAAAAAGATTCAACAAAGTATGTTTTTGGATTGAAAGGAGAAAAAATCAAGTCTATCAACGATTCAATAATTAGAAACCAAGCAGATCATTAGAAAATCTAAGAGGAGACATTAGGCAATGCAATTCAGGGCACATGTGACGGGTCAACACAGTTTCTTAGGTAGAAGGAAATTAGTATCTCTCATAACTTAGGGAATTTTCCCTAGAGGATTTATTGAGTTCCTACTATAGGGAAGATGCCTGATTTACCTGAGACTCATACTTTTGATTGTAAAATTTACTTATTAACACAGCATTATTCTGAAGAGAGGCTTTTAAAACTTTAAGCTGCTGCCACGTTCAGCTGTGATTACGCACTTACATCACTGCTCTAGTTAGAGCTATCTCTACTTTTCATAAAGCTGTAGTTTATCAAACTTCCTTAGAGATGTCATTCACTTACTTTGTACCATCACTTACCTCTTTAATCTTTTGCATTTTAGTATTACTTTTTGAATTCCAAAATATTTCCAAATGCCATGAAAAATTGTTTGGAATGGAGGTGGGGATTCCATCATATCTGTACCAGTGAGAGCACCTGTCTCTGCTGTAGTCTGCATTATTTCTTCTGAATTATTTCTCTCATGCCAATGCCTTGCAGCTGATTTGGGGAAGCTTTCGGGCAAGAGTTAATTTCATCATTATTGCATTCCTGGTTTTGAGCTTCCCACATGGGGTCTGTTTTATATTTTCTTCCCTTTGAAAACACTGTTTGAAAAGTAAAGCTGAAAATGTGTATACACTATTTCACTTATCAACCATGTGTATCTTCTTATCTGTGCATGGATCCTTAGTTTCAATTTATCTGCTAACTTAATCATGATGAAAATTACCAAAAAATGAAAGCACTATGTTGAGTTTATAAATTCTTCCAACATGCGATAAATATTTATAATAATGTATACAAATGTAGGGAATCTGAAGACCAAAAAAATCCTTAAATAACATGCATAAACATATCTATTCTGAAGGAAGCAGCCTCTGCCAAGACAGAGGTTGTCATCCTGTACCCCATGGCTTAAATCTTGCTACAGACCTCATCTGTTTATTTTACAGAATGTTTTAAAAACATTTGAGTTAGGGGCAAACATTTTAAAGTACAAAGTTTATAGGCAATTTTATTTTTCAAATCTAGCTTCTCATGTTCCTATGACTTCTAGGGGCAATGGCTCCACATTTTTGTGTGTCTAAGACTGGCTGGACTGGTGCTGGAACAGAGCTTTACACTAGTTTATATCATTTGGTCCACTCCTGACTTGTATAAGATATTAGAGGAAGTATTAATAGACGAGGAAGTAAAAAGCAGATAACAGAATATGTTAGATACTTGCTCTTTTTTCTATGCTACCATCAATAGTTGCCTAATAAAAATTTTTAAGCAGGAGAATGGAATGAATAAATTTTTAGTATTTAAATATCATTTTGGGTGCTCTGTGGAGGACAGGTTTAGAGTGATCAAGAGTGAAAAAAGAAAAAAAACAGTCAAAAATCTGTCGAAGTGGTCCAGGCAATGTAAGATCTGAGTGACAGTAGAGATGGGGAAATAATAGATTTGAACAAAAAAAATTCAGATAGAAATTACCCATGCTCAGTGGACTGAATAAGTGAAGTTTATGGGAAAGAGATGAAGAAGGAAACTTAGATGATAGCGCTCTTTGATGAGGCCGAGAACACTGGAAGATGATCAAGTTTGACAGACTGAAGGTCCTATGTGCCGATTTTGAGACTCTATTGAGATAGCCTACTGGGAATGATGAGGTTTAGATCAGAGGTCACAAAGATAAATGCTATGGTGTGAGAAGAGAATGGTAGAACCTTGCTGTTTAGAAACATGGGAGAGAGGTGTAGTCCAGGAAAAGGGATTATGAAGGATCAATTAGGGGAGCAGAAGTAAATTAAGGCAGTGAAATAAAGAAACGTGTAAGTTAATATAAAAGAGTATATCAGTAAGCGTATTCCCAGGGTGGCAAATGCTTATGACATGTCATGTCAAATGAAAAATGGAAAATGTTTTACATAGAAACATGGAAGTAATTGGTTAAAGTGCTTTTTCAGTAGATTAAAAAAACACACCCAGGCATGTAGATCTATACACACATACATATATATGTATAGATGGATCCTAATTTAACTGTAACAAAAAAGAACTCCATAATTTATATTGTGAGCATCTAATATTAGTTTTGAGTGTACTATTCATTAAAAAACAATAAGAAGATGGGATAACTTTTGGGTCTGATTTTGTTTTATTCATCTTTTTTTTTTTTACACTGGGTTTACAAAACTAAGTGGATCTCAATCTTTAGTATGTAGAATACTGAATTTTCCCTTATGTACTTATCAATTTTTTTCAGGTGTCATGCTTTATCTTCTTTTCTCTAACTCCACTGATGCTCACGACTTAAAGATATATTTTGCAATCATTTATATAATTCTTTATTCAAAATGTTCATTATGATTTCATATTTATACAATCATATTACTGTCACCTTAATTGTGTTTTAGTTTTTTCTCTTAATACTGACCTTTGGCTTTTCTTGAAATCCAGGTGCATACATGTGGGTGTAGGAGATTTTAAGTGCTGCAAAATATCCCGTTGTTTCTATATATTATATTTTATTTATCCATTTGTTTATTTCCAAACACTTAGATTGCTTTCTACTATTTACTACTATAAAATACAAATAGACACAGTCGTAAATGTATTCACACATGTCCCTTTCTTTACTGTCTTACATTTTGCTGGGATATGTAAACACCAAGGGATGGAGTTCCGGGATTTTAGAGTATGTATCATTTGAGGTTCACTAAATGCTTACAAAATTTTCTCCGGCATGCTATATCCATTTTCATAAGGTTTTCTTGTGTGTGTTAGAGCCCGAAGATCTTTATTATAATTTAGAAAATACTTGTAGGTTTTTATATCTAGTCTTCCTAATGGTTTACTTTATGTTTCATGTCTTTAAAAATTTTTTCTCAATAGATGCATTTCCACTTATATGCTCTGCAAATAAAATAAGATTTTATGCACTCAATTCTTCCTATAAGATTTCTGCCAGCTACCTCTTTTATGTGTGCTTTTATGAATATAAGCATTTATCAATTTATTTCACTCTTAAGCTTTCTCATCTCTTTCATCTAAGCATTGGCATTCTGATCAGGTACCTATTAATGCTATCTGCGGAGGGGAGCTGTTAATTATGATGGAGTTCCCGAGAACTGGGTCGGTAAAAAGAATAGTGCGTGTGCTCCTGAAATGGAAGGGAAAATATTGGTAAGAAGAAGAGTACCTGTGCTCCTCAAATGGAGGGCAAAATATTGGTGAATGTTTTTACTTGAGCTCTTTCATTGTAGTTTAGAGCTACAGCTCTCCCTTAGAAGGATGCAATGTACAAAACAGCATTCTCAATTTTAGAGTTTACTTTATAGTTTCTCTGAGAAAATATTCTTATACTAAGAAATATTCCGAGATTGAATGAACTCCAATAAAAATTTCACACTTGTGGCTCGGCGCCTATAGCTCAACCAGCTAAGGTGCCAGCCACGTACACCTAAGGTGGCGGGTTCGAATCCCCAGCCCGGACCTGCCAAACAACAATGATGGCTGCAACCAAAAAATAGCCGGGCGTTGTGGCGGGCGCCTGTGGTCCCAG
>CAUYTI010033225.1:0-54964 GCA_963575145.1 Galago senegalensis | reverse complement strand
CTGTACCCCATGATTGCATTAGTGAGCACAGCTATGATTTAATAAAAAATCTTTAAGAAAAACCAATAATAAATCAGAAACTAAAAGCTAATGCCAGATTGTGGATAACAGAAGTTGGGGAGGGACGTGAACAGTGAGTCAATTTTCTGGATAACATATTTTTGTTTGTTTTTCTGAGACAGAGTCTCATTATGTCACCCTCGGTAGAGTGTCTTGGCATCACAGCTCACAGCAACCTCAAATGCTTGGGCTTAGGCGATTTTCTTGCCTCAGCCTCCCAAGCAGCTGGGACTACAGGCACCCGCCACAATGCCTGGCTATTTTTTTTGTTGCAGTTGTCATTGTTGTTTAGTAGGTCCAGGCTGGGCTGGAACCTGCCAGCCTTGGTATGTGTGGCTGACACCCTACTCATTGAGCTACCGGTGCCGAGCCCTGGGTAACATTTTTGGATAGAGTTTCCTAAAAAGGTCTATGATGTTGACCTTGGGCATGCATTTCAGATAATCTGCAAGGCTGAGCATGACTACCCCAGCATCTCATAAATGTGCAGTTTCCTCACCACCAGTGCTTCATGTCATGGTATTGCCACTCTGCTTAGTCACAAAGTACTGAGTAACACGGAGGTAGCCACCACTTTGCCCACACCGTGCCACTTACTAAAAGCAGTGAGGTACAGATGGAGTTTTCTGTTGTGGCAAAGACGAGGAGTCCTCTGACAAAGTCTACAGCTGCCTTGTAAATCTCTATTAATCATAAGTCCACAATAGTGATTTTCTTGGTAAAATTCCTTTCCCTTAGCTATTGTGACAGTATTTGCAGGCTTGAGGACTTTTCCAGGTACTTTGGATAATGTATTTCTCCATGCACCCAGGAAAGAAATACAACCCTGAATCATCGAGGCCACTTAATCAATTTTAATATATGAGAGTATTTCAGAATGTATATGAAAACAGCACACTGTACCCCATGATTGCATTAATGTACACAGTTACGCTATAAGAAATAAAAAGAAAAAAAGAAAATCCTCCTTGCCTTGATAATTGGCTTTCAATGCAGTGAGCAACTGAGCCTAGGCAAGAGAAAAACGTTTTGTGGGTTTGTTAACAACTTCTGCCCCATTCTATAGGTCTGGTGTGTCACCAAAGCCAAGCCCAAGATAAAGTAATGAGACTCCACTTCCTGATGAGGAAATGTCAGGCTCGATTGCAGAAGAGCCTTTGGGTAGGAGACATTGTGGTGGCTGTCTTTGGAAGATGCAATCTGCCACGTGAGGTCCTGCTCCTACTCCAGCTGCCAACACAACTCACCTGTATCTACAGTACTGATGGACTCCAGCTGGTTTAATTACCTCCTGCGTTACCTGTCAACTCTGTGCTTGATCTTAGCCAAAAGGCCGACCTGAATAATCCACAGTTAGTAAAATGTATAGAGCAAATCAGAAAGTATCAGTTTTCAGAAACCAGTCATGATTAGTTCACAAGCCAGGGATTCTTGCATTCTTTTTCTTGGTGTTGGTGTCTTGCTCAGGATGACGTTCAGAATCCTGCATTCATGGCTACTTAGCTACTGAAATCTTATAGTCCTTCTTCCTTCTGCTTTGACTTTTTTGTGTTTCCAGTGCTTGAGTTGCTTCTGATTCCTCCTGCCCAAGATTCCTATCACCTCTGCCTTCGAAATTTGTCTTCCAGGCCTTTGGATTATACCTGACAACTGCTAGCCTAGGTTCTGTTGCTTCTGCCTCTATCTCTTGACTTATAGATAATTGGCACTGGTACAGTGGAAAGCTAAATGTTCACATTTTCTGTCCTGATTTCACTACTACTCAGTCCTTCTTCAAGTTCTAATTTTGTTAACTTGATCCCATTGGTGTCTACTTCCCCTCAGGATATATCTTCCCCTAGTCTATATCTAGGCCTATAGACTGATCATCCCCCTCCTCAGTGAAAAAGACAGACTCCCTGCCACATGCCCTTCCTACCCATGCCAGATTTCCCAGTGTCTTTCGTCTGTAACATATCAGATATTATTATGCTTTTGTTCTTGCTAGAGACTTGATAGTCCTATACTTGAATATTTAGTATATTTACTCTAGTCTCAGTAATTTAGTATATTTTTGCAAAGGTTCAGCAAAGCTTCTGTTACTAATTAGACATATTGAGGGAAGTACTTTTAAAAAGGTGAAACTCCAAAGGTTTGAATTAGGGTTTTGATGGACTGAAAAGAACTGATATGAATGAAACATAATTGAATAAATAGTCAGAATTTGTAATTTGTACTGACACCTCGTGGGTCTCTAATCTTGGAATGGGATAATAGTTAAAACACATCAGTAATTAGAGAACTTTTTCCCTAGGAATTTTCCTTCTGGTGGTTTCTTATTAAAATTCCTTCTATTTAAGGCATCCCAAGTCTCTGTTTTGTATTGCTAGACATTACTGTATAGAATATGTCTCTTCCATTTGGGGAAAACTTGAAACATTCCAAATTAGTAGGAAATAGTTTTCTTGACCCTATGTTAACTCTTGAATTCAATTTGAAAGTCTTTTTTAAAATTGATAATCTATAGAGTCTTAGGTCACTAGAGGTATTTGTGACTATGTGGGTAAGAGACATCATTAAGACAAATAGTCTTTGCCCTCAATGCTTTTCATTTCAATAGAAGAGATAACACACTCATCCAAATAAATAGCCAGCATATAAGCACTGTGTGATGTTTGCTATTGAGAAATATATTTTTGCTGTGTATCATTTGAGATATACCAGGAGAAATAATCTGTAATTTGCCTGGGGGTACTAGGGAGTTAAAAAGGGCATTCTAAGTGGAAAAACCCAGCTATAATAAAGGTATAGAGGGAGGTCCACATGGTTCCTTTAGGAAAATAGTGATTAGATGAGTTTTTGGTAGGGTAGAAAATATAGTTAGAAAGATAATGAGCTGTAAGACTAGAGAATTAGGCCTAAGCCATTTTGGGATGGATGGCTTTGACTTACTTAAATGGAACATCTACATGATTCTGTAGGCAATAATGGAACTTTTCCTTGCCCTCACTAACTTATAAGGGCATCTCTGTCATATACTAACCCGTGATATACAGAGGCATCTGTTTCTGAGCTTTCTTTTCTGTTTCATTGTTGCGTTTTTCCATTCGTGCATGAGTAGCACACCATTTTAATTTACGAAAGCTTAATGACAAGTCTTTATAGTAACGTATTTTGTATAAGAGAAGTTATTTCTTTCTTGAAGATTACAAAATTTGTCCCTATAAGATTGTGGAAGATTAGGGTTATCTTTTGGTAAAGATTTAAAAAAATTAATCCAGTTTCATTAACAGCTATTCATTCAGGAATTCCATTTTTCTTGAGTAAATTTTTCATGCTTTCCCAGAAAATTACTCATTTCATCTAACTTTAAAAATTATTGGTATATTCCTGTTCACATTCTTATCAATTATGGAATTGCTTGATTGGGCAAGGCACATCTGGGATATGGACAAATTACTTTTCAATCATTGAGTAATTATTTTCAAGAATATTCCTTCCCTACCACAGTCTTTATTTTATTTATATGGCACTATTATTAGGTATCTTTCGAGCCTCTCCTCTTTGTCTTTGTCTCTGTTTTTTTTTCCCTCTGTCTCTCTCCATATGGATTCAGATATCTTTAAAATCCTTCCTCTCCTTTGTACTGCATCTGAGTGAAATTCATACACTGCCTTCCAATTTATTAATTATTTTTCTCTATGGGCTGAAGTAGCCCTTTGTTTTGTCTATCTTTTAAAGTTTCAGAGCTTATATGTTTATTTTTTACTAGTTTTGCTTATTATTATCTGTCGTCATTTTATGACTGGCTGCTTTGGATTTCGGTTTCTTGTTTGTTTCCAAGAGTGTTATTCCTTTACCTCTTTGAGACTATCAAACAACTTATTTGGCATACTTTCCTCTTCTGATTCATGGACTGCCTTTCTTCACTGTAGTTTTATTTATGTATTTTGTTTTTAAAACAATGGTGGCTCATCATATCATGTGCTGAAGTTTGTCTCTCTCTGGACTTATTCTCCCTGTTAGGCGGTTTTGAGGTTGCTCCCACCTGCCTCCCACCTGAGCCTTTGATCTAGCACCCTGGCTTGTACTGTTGGTTCCTGGCTCTTGCCTCTCAGTGATGGTGGGGCTATGGCAGAATCATTCACAGAGTCAGAGGGGCTTGGCTCAGCATAGTAAGGTGGTGTGTGTGTGTCCATCTGCCTGTTTAGGCATGAGGCTCATGTGAGCAGCAGCTGCAGGCAATGGTTGGCAGCATCTCCTCTTCCTCCTCTCGGGAGCAAAAGGGTCCAACTCCAACCTGTTTCCCAGCAGGAGCCAGATTCCCTGAATCGCTACCTGCTTCTGTCTGCAAAGGACCACAGGCCCTTCTCTGTCCTTCTCATTACTGCGTGTTGCTGTGCCATTTGCTCCTTGGAGTTGGCTTATTTCAATTTTAAATGCAGTCATTTTTTCTGATGTTCTTTTAAAATCTTTTGTTTATCATTATTATCATTATTTATAATATTATTTATTATAATAATTTATCATTATTATTATCATTATCACAAAATTCTCAAAATGTAAACAGAAGAAACAAATTTTACAAAACTAAAATCTTTCTAAAAATAGCTTAAAGTTAACTCAGATCTTTTTTCAGTAGCTGCTTTTCAGCCTTTTTTTCTTTGTCTTTCTGTGGTGGTGAAGGTGACTAATATTATAACAACTGAATCACTTTTACCTTTGTGTCTACTTTTGTATTTGCTTCACTTGCTCCCATAATATAATGTTGTTGAATGGCTCAAACCTGTTGTTTAGCCCCAAATATGAATACTATAGTTCTGGATCCCCCAAACTGTTGGAAGTTTTATTGAGAAAAAAAGAAAAAAACTGTGAAGGTTTCTTTTGTAACCTTCTTCTTTAGGTGGTATTCAGATCACTCTTACAGTCACTGCTATTTGCGTTATGTTTTGGTTTCAGATTTTTTTTTTTTGAGCCAGTTTCTCACTCTGTTGCCCAGGCTGGACTGCCATGGTGTCAGCCTAGTTCACAGCAACCTCAAATTCCTGGGTTCAAGTGATCCTCCTGCCGCAGCCTCTTGAGTAGCTGGGACTACAGGTGCTCACCATAACACCTGATTCATTTTTCTATATATTTTCTTTTAGAAGAGAGGGGTCTCACTGTTGCTTAGGTTGGTCTTGAACTCCTGAGCTCCTGCCTCTGCTTCCTAGAGTGCTAGGATTACAGGCATGAGCCACTGAGCCCAGCCTTTTGTTTTAGATTTTATAATGGAAAATTTAAATTTTCAGTCAATGGCCCACATCACAGCATATTAATAAGAATTAAATGAAGAAATGTATGTTAAAACACTTTGTAAAATTTTAAGCCCCATTAAAGTATGTTAATTATTATCTATTTTATGTAAATCATTCTGTTTCAATTTATGCCTAGTGACTATTTTAACAGATTTTGTTCTATAGAATGAGTAAGTCATAGAAAAGTCTATGAATTATCCTGTTTTGCATTTTAATACTATCATTAAAGCTTAATTGACAATTGCTTATGTCTTATTAAACAATGAGGCAGATAATCATCATAAACTTAAGACAGTGGGTACTCGTAGCCTCAAAATTAATAGCTTTTAGATTGGAAAAGCTGGATATTTCCATAATTTCAGCTATAATGGAATTGAAATATGTTAGAACTATGAGGGACCTTAGAGTTTGAGCATTGATCAACCACATGAGTTTGGCTTTGATCAGGCCAATCTAACTAGCGGTAATTTTTATCAAAATGTAAGTGGTTGAAAAGACCCAAAGAAACTGTGACCTTGGTCTTAGCATTGTGATTGTTTCAACCCAGTACAACTCCGTCAGAACTTTCCAGAACCAAAGTATAACAGTGCTGTTCTTGGAGTTAATGTATGGGCACTGCCTTGGATATTAAATCTTCCATGTAATGAACTTCTGGCCCTTTCTAAGCCAAAACTTTTTGGAAGGGGTCTGTGGTAGACAGATTTAATGAAAACATGTGTTCCATGGAGCTGTCATTGCACAAAATCGTGGTGTGTGCTTAAATTGACCCTTTTTCTACTGGACTTGAAGACAGACATGACTTCTACAAAATGCGGAGGTATTTATGCATCGTTGCATGATCTCAGCCGTACATTAGAGGTTTGTTTGTACTGAGATTTAAAGAGGACTTCAAATTCCCAAGTATACTCTTAGATTTAAAGAGGACTGGCAATTCCTATGTGTTCACAAATATGTGAACTTTTAAAAATGATTATACGTATAATGTCCTTTTCTTTCTTTCTTTCTTTTTTTTTTAAGACAGAGCCTCAAGCTGTCTCCCTGGGTAGAATGCCATGGCTTCTACCACAGTAACCTCCAACTCCTGGGCTCAAGCGAGTCTCCTACCTCCGCCTCCCAAGTAGCTGGGACCACAGGTGCCCACCACAACGCCTGGCTATTTTTTGGTTGCAGCCGTCATTGTTGTTTGGCGGGTCTGGGCTGGATTTGAACTCGCCACCTTCGGTGTATGTGGCTGGTGCCTTAGCCGCTTGAGCCACAGGCGCTGAGCCATAATGTCCTTTTCTATTTCCTAGGCTGTGAAATTGTGAATGTCTTTCACCACTGAAGTTACTCATGCAGTTTTCCATGATTTGACTTATTTAAATCCTCTCTTCTCACATCCTGTAAGGCCTGTGATAACAATTTTGCATGCTACTTCACAGCTCAGATAGTCTGTTTAATTTTATGTACTCAGTACCTCTTAGTTATTAGCACTAATTGGGAGTGGATGGGAAGCACTGATCTAGAGACTCCAAACAGCAATTAGTTTTAAGTTTTTAGTGTGAAAAAATACATACAACACAAAATTTATCATTGTCATCATTTTTTTGTGTTTAATTCAGGGGCATTCAATACATTCACCATGTTGTACCATCGTGACCACTGTCCATTTCTAGAATTTTTTAACATCCTCAACAGAAGCAGTGCCCATTAAACAGTAACTCCCCATCCGGATACCCCCAGCCTCTGGTAACCTTTACTCTCCTTTCCACCCAGATGAATCTGATTGTTTTAGGTACCATATATAAGTGGAATCATACAATATTTGTTTTTCGGTTCTGCTTACACTTAGGACGTTTTCAGGGTTCATTCAGGTTGCACCATGGGTCAGAATTTCCTTCTTTTTCAGGTTGAATGAGATTTTATTATCTGTATGTACCACATTTTGTTTATTCATTCATTTGTGGAAGGACACTTGGCTTGTTTCTACCTTTTGGCTTCTGTGAATAATGATACAATGAACACTGTCTTACAAGTGTCTATTTGAGTCTGATTTCTTACTTTTGAGTATACCCATAGGAGTGGCCTTTTGGGATCGAACGGTAATTCTGTATTTAATTTGTGGATATACCAGCCCTGGTAGGGCTTTTTGATTCCAAGAAGCAGTTACTGGGTGGTTAAACTGATTCATCTCAAAGGGAGGTCATAGAAAGCTTGGTTTCATCCTCAGGTCCAAGTATTACCCTCTAATCCAGCTTTTCTAGTACTAAAGCTGACATTTTGGCACCAGCAGGACTCCTGAATCTTTTTCTTAATTGTTTTAGAATCCACAGGAAGAAATGTGCTCAGTAGTCTTATCGTTTTCTTCTTATAGTAACAGATCCAGGCTGCCTGTAACCCTTTTTTCCTCTGACTTAGCCCACTTCGCACACTGAACGTATGACTCAGAAAAGCTGCAAGTGTCCAAAGAGGTACAGATATTAAGTCATTTATCACTATTATGGTCAGGAAAAACTTCATGGAAGGGGTGCTGCAGTTGATGCTGAAGGAATAGCTCATTTACATTGGTGGGAATGTGTTGATTGCAGTTCAGAAGAGGTCTGATGGGAGCAATGGTGAAACTCTGGAGAAGTCCAACTGGTGGTCAGGGGAAAAAGCAGTCAAATCTGAGCTCTGTGAAGTTTTTGTTTTGATATAGTGGGAGTTAAGATAGAAAAACAGGGTAGGGACCAGATCTAGCTGGTGTTAGCCTTTTAATAATGTGAGGCACAATTTTGAAAGGATAACGTACTGATGAACTAAACTGGAAATAATTTTTCAAGCCTGCACTCTCAAAAATACAGGTGATTTAAAAAAAAAATTATCTCTAGAATCTTGTATTACTTTGTTTTGTTTTCTCCAGTTGGCTGCTCACCGAAGATGGGACACACACACACACACACACTCTCACACCCCAGTAGAGTTTTATTATAGAAGTGTTCAAAGGTTTTTAGCTAACACTCACCCAAAGGCTTTCACACCCTGTATAGCTGACTTGCTGCTGTTTCCAACAGATATTTGAGAAGAGGTGAAAAATAATACAGTAATTACACTGTGAAACCAAACACCATTGCTATCAAATTCAGCATTTTATAGTGATCCTGAGTCATAGTCACAGCAGCAAAATGGATCAAAAGGATAGGATTATAAAATGCTATTAAGGGATTAGCATTTCCGCATTTCACAAATTAGCCACAGAGAATTTATTTTCTTAGCAGGCCATCAATTTTTTTATTTTCTATAAACTTGTATAACAAGGCATCTATTTAAACAAATTTTTTTTGAGACGGAGTCTCATTGTGTTGCCCAGGCTAGAGTGCTATGGTGTTAGCCAAGCTCAGAGCAACCTCAAACTCCAAGTTCAAGTGATCCTTCTGCCTCAGCTTCCCTAATAACTAGAACTACAGGTGCTAGTCTTAAATGCCTTGCTAGTTTTTCTATTTTTAGTAGAGATAGGGTCTCATTTTTATTTAGGCTGATCTCAAACTCCTGAGCCCAAGCTAACCTCCTGCCTTGGCCTCTCAGCATGGTAGGATTACAAGTGTGAGCCACTGCACCTGGCCTATTTTTAAAAATCTTTCAAAATAAATTATCAATATGCCAAATTTATAATTTGCTACAGCGAGGCTGGGTAAATTTACTTGTGGATCTGGGACTCCTATTAAAAGATAATTTTCCAAAAAAAATATAATCCTAACTCTTCCACAAATATAAAAAATAATACGTGTTAAAGATTTTATTTTACTCATGTATAACAGAACCAGTCAGAATTATGACCAATTCAAAAGAAAAATCAAAAAACCCAAATTCATAGGAAGTAAAGAAATTGAATTGCAAATCAAGGTAAAACTGTTTTTTCTACAGAAGGGAAGTTAATACAAAATCTACTGAAAGAGATAGAATTTGTATGTCTACTAATTTATAAAGAGTTAGAAAATAGCTCAAAGCCATGGAAGGCTCTAGCCTATCTGATAACCTGAAAGGATGTGCTATATATATGTAGACAAGGTATAGTTTCCCAATAAAGACAAGCTTTTTTTGTTATGCCCTTGGGAGTATAGGCAGGGTCAATGGCAAAGGTGGTTCTGGATCTAGATCCATGAGGTGGTATCTAGCCCAGCCTCCTGAGACAGGCTGTGCCCTGTGAAGTAGCCATAATAGTGCTGGGTATTTCCCATTTGCTCCTACAGATGCACTTGCTCCCGGTCCCTTCTCTGGGATGCTGGCTCATCTGGATTACGTCACTGGGCTTCCTTGTCCAGTTTCTTCATACTGGGTTTACCAATGGGACACACCAGCAGGATGCTGAAGGGTGAAGTGTGATATCTGCCTCTCCCCAGCTCTCTTCCTGTGGGCTTGCTGCAGGCTGGTTTTGTCCTTTAACCAAAGATCACAGCCCTTGTCAAGCACCCTTTCACAAAGTCCTATCTCTGTTTTCCTGTATCCTCTTCCTTCCCCCAACTCTTGGGCCTACCTCTGGAGTATGGAGCCAAAACTGCCCTTACAAACTGATGAAGGGATGCAAGGTGAGATCTAGAATAAGGATCCCTAAAACTCCATGAAGGAGTAAGGCTGGCTAGAATAGAATAACCAAACTCTCTGAAGGAACAGGCTTACCTCTTAAAAGATTATCAGCCACTGTCCCCTCGTTTGCTTGATAATAGTTATTGTCTCCTTGTTTACTTCTCTTATAGTGATTCTTAACTTTTCTCCAAGAAAACTCACCTATTCAGAACCTAGGGGTAGGTTTGGAGATATTTTTCCAGGTGCTGCATTCCAGCAGACTGACTGACCCTCCCCACCCCCACCCCCTCAGACCAACAACCTGAGGAACTGCATTTCAATGGATCAGCTGACCCACCCAGACCAAAGGACTGCTTATTCTGCCCTGAAATCAGCCAGTTAGTAGACCCTGATTGCCCATCCCTCTGCCCACCAAACTGTCTTTAAAAACCCTATCCCCCTAATTCCTGGGGAGAGAGATTTGAGAAACGTCTCCTGTCTCCCCACTCAGTGCTCTACAGAATAAACTCTCTGTTGTACACTTCTGCTGGACACTGGCGTCGTCCTGGGCAGCAGGAAGATGAACCTGGCTGGGCAGCAACAGCGCAGCCCCTTAGGCTTTCCTGCATCCTGCCCATACCTTTGAACAATAGTCACTTTTAAAAACAACTCTTGTTTTAAAATAACTATCTGTTGGCGCTCTGACAAATAGAGTAAGTTTAAAGCTATGAAACAAAACCCTGGGGGCATAGGCTAGTTGTGGCCAGGGCTATACATGATTATTATGGCACCAACTAGGGTGGGGGTGTTCATTCTGAATTTGTATCAACTGGACAGTTAACTGAGTTTACTCTTTGAAAGTGCTGAAAGGCTGCATGAAAAAGTTAGATGAAAATGATCTGAACTTTTTGCCAACACATGGCTCTTGCATCACAACAACGAGCTCACAAAGCACTGTCTGCAAGGGAGTTCTGAGCCAGTAAGCAGGTAACTGTGTTGGAACATCCTCCCAACTTACCTGAGCTTATTACTTTAGATGTCCTAAATGTCATCAAAATGTCTTTCTTTCAATATTTCCTTTATCTTTAAGTTAAAAAAAATTAATAGGATGACAACTTTGACCATTCCAGAAAAAGTTCCAAAATCGCTTTGACGGGTAGACTAGGCACTGGCATCAGTGGATAGCTTCTGAAGGGGAGTACTTAAAGGGTGACCATAATGATATACAACAGTGAGGTATGTAGCACTTTTTCTAAGATGAGTTTGCAAACTTGTCAGACCCTGTATGTCTAGAAGGTTAGTTGATCCTACCATGATAATACTATTGCATTTACTTCACAGTGAAACTGTCATTTAAAGTACTTGTTGGAATAAAAGAAAATGACCATTAAGGAGACTTCAGTAAGTTTACAATGACAATTGTGCATTAGGGTAAGTAGGTTATGTGCACTAACAAAGAACCCCTAGAATCTCAGCAGTAGCTCATGTTACATGTCAGTTGAGGGTCCACTCTACATTGTCATCATGCAAAGACCCTATCTCACAAACCAGCCATTAACTGAAACATGGTTCATTGTCTCAGAAGAAGGAAACACCTGCTGGAGGGTTTCATATTGGAAAATACAATGCTACCTTGTGACCACAAGACAGAGAGTTGAAAGATTTGGACAACAGCACTGTATATACAGGCGGTCATGAGTTATAAGCATCTGATTGATATATGACTCACACTTACAGATGGAGGCTATTCAGGTAACAGGTAAATATATGTACCTGTTCCAATTTCCATTTGCATACAAATTCAAATTGAGAACAAACCTATAGAACCCACATCATTCATAATCCGGGACTGCCTACACCACAAGTTACATGACTTCAATTGTTGTTGCTACTCCTTGTTAACAAATGTGTGCCTGGGAATTTAACCTGAGACTGACTTTCATTATAGTCTACCACCTGGCAGAGAAGTCATGTGAGAAGACACAACAGCCCTCACTCATCTAATTAGTGGAAGCTATTGCATATTGACCAGCAAAAAATTGAACAATTGTTGAATGGACAAACTAACTTAGGTGAATCTGCATCAAGTCAAATACAAAAAAAGGGCATGACTTCCACATGAGGAAGAGGGATACTGGCTACTGTATTTCATCATGTCATTTGTAGTTTGATTGTGCTGATTTCATATAAAATTAGGAACGCTTACATCACACTGGTTAATATATACATATACCTCATCTCGTTTACTTAGTTATTGTGTTAAGACATCTATACTCTATACTAATAGATCCGACATGTACCCTTGCATTATCCACCATAAGTGTGATCCCCAAACAGTGAAATTTTAACAACCTCTCACGTGGCTATTCAAGTAGGTGGGATATTTTAAATAATCCTCTTGACTGGTAAGGATTCTGAAGGCTTATTAGGAAGTTCCTTTCTTTAGTCCCCAAAGTCATGGAGTATTCAGAGAACATCTAAATGAGAGCTAGTTTCCAGCACACAATATCCTTGCATTTACTACCAATTAACTCTAGCCTAGAGCTAGGCATCTGATTTGGGGATGAAACTTTTTTTATAATACAACACACAAAAAGCAATTATGGTGTTTTTTCATATAATCCATTAAGTAGTATAGGAAAATAGGACTATTACTTAGCAAACATCACACTGTGTTCAGCTTCATCCATAGTTTACTAGGCGTAACATTCATCTAAACCTCAAATTATCCAATAATTTAGCAAATTTGTAACTTAGATAAATCACCTTCCATTCTGCTAGGATAGTCAACTAGTTAAAATGATAAAGTTAAAAAATGTACCACAGCTAGAGTGAGCTTTTGTTAGAAATGTTTTTATTCTATAATGAGTTTTCTGAATATAAAATAATCATCTTCAAAATTGAAAACAGTTGGCCTTCCTTGTATCCTGACCAAGTATAAGGCCTTGCCGGATTATAGCAGTCCATTAGTGGGAAGACATAGAGCCCTATGTGTTACAATGGACTGCATTTAAAAGGAAAACTGCTTGAAAAATGGGAATGATATAATCTCTTGTCTATATTCTATGCGAATGACAACTCATTTAGACATTTTTTAAGATTGCAATCTTAAAAAGCAAAATTTTGTCTCTTTAAAAATTAAATGATTTATTCAATCAGTGGTTGATACAGATGCAATATTTATGGTTGTATTTTCATAAGAAACAATTTTCTAATCATACCATAAAAGCAGGCTGTAAATTTATATTTATGATTAAGTTGCCTCCATTAAGAATCTATTCAATATTTTCTTTTCTGACCTTGAATAAACAGAAATCCCGAGTAAGATATGAGAATGAAATGGGATGTTCATGGGAGAAAGTGATTATGGGCTGAAAAGAAGTTGACTTAATCTTGAGGTCCTATTAGCTTAATCAATTAGCAAACTGTCTAGTCAAACTTTCCAAAGCTGGGGAACCTCTAATTTCTCTACGTTTGTTCTTAGTTACCTTTCTGATGCTTTCTTTCTTTGCTCTTCTAAGGGACTTCATACTCTGTCATTTGTTCCTTTAATAAAGCACATCTTTTCTTTGTTTCATTCTATTACTTTACAAGGTGGCAATGATTCAAAGAGATTTTTGGAAAAACTATTAAAGAGCTGATGGATTACACTTTACTGTGGCATAAAGACTCAAGCCAGTGAAATATTGTAAGACTTAAGAATTCCTTGACAAGTCAAATTCACTAACATTCACTTTTTCAAGTCTGTAAATGTGCAATTCTCTAGCACTATGCTAGGTACACTGGAAGACTTTCAATGTTGTTAATTAAAAAAAGTTAAAAGTAGGGTAGCACCTATGGCTCAAAAGGGTAGGGTGCTGGTCCCATATGCCAGAGGTGGTGGGTTCAAACCCAGCCTGGGACAAAAACTGAAAAAAAAAAAGTTAAAAGTAAATGTAATCTGGTAAGAAAGACTTCTTTTTTGTTTATGTAACATAGAGATTGTCATATATATATTTTATTTCCACTTTAATATGCTTTTAAATAATTCTCATCATTAGGGCATTACAAGAATATTAGAAAGTAACTTGTTTACCAAAGATGCTTATTGAGGATACAGATTCTGAAGCTCAAACCTACTGTATCAGAGTGTCTGGGAAACTTCCTACTGCCCAGGAAATTTCATTCTATCAGGATTCTTATGTATGCTGAAGTTTTAGACCCTCTGTTGCTCAGGGACATGAGGCTTTTCACCAATGGCTAAACTTGGTTTAGTTAACTAAGCTACTTTTAATAGTATGATCTTAACCTTGCCATAAACTAAATGTGTAGAGTAGTCAGACAGGTCAAAATAGGGACTGAATTTGACCTCTGTTTCCAAACTATGGTTCCTTGAATGGGAGTCCTCAGTGGGTACAAAACCTAGGTAAGAAGACCAAGTGTGTATGGCACCCAAGCTCCTCTTGCTTTAACCAAAGCAAACTCACTTTTATATTTTCCACATTGGGGATTTGAAACAAGAAAACCAGTGTACTATATGAATTATAGGTGTTGGACTTCAATATGGATTAAAGTTTGGAGAAGCACATCTAGGTTTTCCTAAATTCTTAAGAAAAATCAAGGAGTCTGCCCTGTAATAACAATGGGGATGCTTCATTTCTTTTGTTTCAGGTTTGTGTAATTCCCACTGGGATGGAGGATGGAATTTCACTCTGTGTAACCAAGTCAGTAGGGCATGAATGTTCCTCTTTTATCAGTTACTCTGATGGAGGCATTCATCCACTTAGACAAACTTACGCACTTAGAAAGCCAATGAAATCACCTGCCCTACACGTGTGTATCCTTGGGCAAGGTTATCCTTGTGTTATCCTTTGTGTCAGGTGGTTAATTTAATAACAGCACCAAAATAAAGGTTATTAATATCTGCCTTTACCATTTGCACAGGGGACTTTGTAGTATCATAGTAACTGATCATTATATCCTGACAACCACTTCATGCCCAAGAGAGCTGGCACTGTAGTAGCACAAAGGGGATGATTATGATTGGGTTGTGATAATGATGAAGTACTAAACCAAACGTCTTTAAAAAATAAATTTAGAAACAGAGGCAAAATGTTCGTGTGAAAAATTAGATCTCAATCTCTAAAGGCAATGTGGTCTAGAGCCAGGCTCAACCCATAAGATTCTGTGTAAACTCAGTCTCCTCACTTCCCCCATCTTGTCCTTTGCCCTCTCTCAGCCACCCGCTTTTACAGGCATGCCTTAGTTGATCTTAATTTTAAATATCCCGTACATGTTACAATTTTTCAACCCCATTAGGCCCTTCAGTGTAAGGATGCTAACATATTTTCACTGCTTTTCACACCTACCAGTCTTCATTTCTTTTGTTACTTCTAGACTGCGCTATCCATCATGATAATACCCTGCTCTGTGTGTTTTAACTCTTTCCTTCCTCTCTCCAGGTGCATCTTTGCCAAAACTTGAACCCTGGTAGGTCTCATTGCTCCCCACACTTGAGCAACAGAGACAGACGACCATGATGACCGAGTTCACTCTCTATATGTGACCACAAAGCTTTAGTTGGCCTGGCAAACTTAGGACGTTTCCTCTTTCAACATTCTCCCATATTTCCGTATGACTATTTCATATCCTATATGGTAGTTTGGATTAGATTTAGTTGAACATAATAGAGATCCATGGATGAATCTTCTTATGAAGCTCAAGAAAGTACTTCACAGCTTTTCTTGCAGATCCACAAGGTCATTAGAGATCCAAGAACTTTCCTTCTTTTGCCTTCTTCTTCACCGTGGCTTTCACCCTCGAGAGGACTAACATGGCTGCTGGAGTTCTGAGGAGCCAAAAGGGGAAATGTGAGAAACACACCCGGCAGCTCTAAGCAGAGGAACTTCCCTGTAAGGACTCTTCCTAGTAATCTCAGACAACTTTTTCTCACGCTTCTCATCTGCCAGAATGTAGTCAACTGGTTACACTTGACTGCAAGGCAAGAGGGAACATATAATCTTGTTTCTGGGCAACAAGAGGCCAAACTAAAAATAGGGGTTCGTTTACTAAGGAAGAGCGAGACAATGGATATAGGGAAAATTGTTTTTGCTATATAACTTTTCTCTTCTCCTTAAATATTAACAGTTCCTTTCTTCTGCTCTGTCTCCCACTAAGAGCTTAGAAGCAGTTGAAAGAGAATATTCACATAATTCCACCAGAAAATTGACCAGCCTGCCTTCTTTCAACTCTACATACTCCTTAGCTATAGTTCCATTTTTTCTGTTTCTTTTGAGACCAAACTTGTCAAGAACAAATCAGTTGCCTTTTATACTCCTTTTTGTCCCCCCACCCCATTTCTAAGAGAATTAAGTCCAATAAGGCTTCTGTCTTTTGGAACTGTATTGTCAAGGTTACCAATGACCCCCATGTTTTCAAAGTCAATGGTGATCATCATCTTACTTCACATAATTCTCTCATTTTACTTGGTTCTTCTATTAGTTGACATAGTTCATCACTTCCTTCAAACTCTTTGAATTCTTCCCTGTCCATGCACCACAGTCTCCTGGTTCTCAGCTCACCTCTCTGGCTACATTCTCTTTGCTGGATCCTTTTTCCTTCGTGACTTCTTAACATCTACACGTGGAAGCCTAATAGACATTTCAAATTTAACATGTCCACAACTAAATTTTAATCTAAATATCATCATCTTTCAGTGTTCACCAACTTAGTTGGTGACAACTGTATCATTATTGTTGCTCTGGCCAAAAAGTTTGACATTTTCATTGTCTTTTCTCTTGGTTTCAGGTCTTAGAAGTTTCAATAATTAAGTCTGTGAACTCATCCTAGAAAAAGTGCCACATACCTCATTGCTAAATATCACTATGGTCACCTCTGAAGTATTCCCCTTGGAAAACTATGCTCTCATTCCAGTGTCTAATCCACCCTTCAAAGCACTTTTTCTAGGGTGAGTTCATGAACTTAATTGTTCAACCTTATATATTTTGTCCATAAATCCTATTGGCTCCATTCTCAAAAGATCTCCATACTTGGATCTATTCTCATCCTATCTACTACTAAGAGCCTAGTTCAAGCCTTATCGTTGATCACTGGGATCAGAATACTTGTACTTGATGTTCCTACGCTCTTCCTAGAATTTTCTACTCAACATAGTAGCCAGAGTAACCTTTTAAAAATATATCAGTTCCCGCTACACCTCTGCTTAGGAATTCTCTAATAAATTTCCATCTTACTTAGAATAAAACTCACATTTCTTAGCCTCTGCACACAACCTCCAAGGTCCTACATCACCTGTTACCTGCTACCATTCTGACCTCACTTCTTTCTTCTTCTAAGACTTATTTTGGTCCAGTCACACAGATCTACACGTTATTTTCCAAATATGCCTAGTACATTTTTACTTCAGGGGCTATGCATTTGTAGAATCCCTTTTGGGCTTTCCTGGCAAATGTATTTATTTGTTTATTTATTGTTTGGCCTTCACTATTAGAATGTAAATTTCAATAGAGTAGGGATGTTATCTATTTGGGTTTTTACATCTGTGTATGCCAACACATGCAACAGTGCCTGGTATACAATAGGTGTTTAATAAATATCTATTGAACACATGACTTCTATTAGAGACCAACTTGTATATCCAGAACTCTATTGGATATCTCTTGAATTTCTTGTGAAATAAGCTGAAGATCAGTTGTGTTTGATCACAAATTAGCTCTTTTATGGCTGCTTCCCAAACCCCCTTGGATGGATTTTCTAGCCTCACCCCTGCCAAGATGCCTTATAAGAATGAAGGAAGAGGTGTGAGAGCAGAAACTCTGGTTCACAGCCACCCTATTGGAGTTCCTTTGGAATCTCCATGCTCTTCTCAGAAATGTTTTCAGAAAAGATGATGTGTCTAAATTGGAACTAGACTGTTTAAGTAGACCTGGTGCTTCTGGTTTCAAGTATTGGATATATTTCTTATTTTTTCCTTGGCTAGAATTATCTGAACATTCTGATTTTGAATTATCTGAACATTCTGATTTTGTGGGACTTCATCATGGTTAGAATCTTGTTGAATGCAGGGTGTTAACTCCCTTCATGGAAGCTAATGTTCCTTCCTCCTGGGGTGGAAGCTGGAGAGTGGGAACATGATCCAGGGTTGGGCAATCTAATGTGTCCCATTAGAAACTGGACATTTAAAGGAGTGACTTTTAATCTCTGTTGAATGGCACAAAGATGAGGTACCAAGATTCAATAGTGGCAGCACAGTGCCTAGTAATGGGGAGGCAGCGACATCTAGTGGTGGCAGTTGCCCTGCCTTACAGTAGCGGCCATTTGGTTCTTTGACCTCTTCAGCCACACCGGTGTTTTTTGCAAGCTTATTTTTCTTTTCTTTTCTTTTCTTTCTCTTTCTTTCTTTCTTTCTTTCTTTTTTTCTTTCTTTCTTTCTTTCTTTCTTTCTTTCTTTCTTTCTTTCTTTCTTTCTTTCTTTCTTTCTTTCTTTCTTTTTCTTTCTTTCTTTCTTTCTTTCTTCTGTTCTTTTTAAAACCCAATTGTTTAAAAGCCAACTTTTGACACTGCTGAGAGAAGTTGTGCTCAAAACAATCTTACCCTTGATTTTCTAAAAACGCCCTCTCCTGGATACCCTTATTTATTTCCCTGATTGCTTCCTTTCTTCCATTCACTTTCTTTCTCTTCTACAAGTTCATATATGAGGAACATTACTAGGATGGCATCTCAGATGCTTTTATCCTCTTACTGGCTAGTTGATAATCTTCTATTCTAATGAGTTTAATTGTACTGGTGATTTACAAAATTCTATCACACCCATGGTTATTTTGCTTAAATTTTGGAAAAAATACAAGAGTCAGGAAAATGCTTTCACTTTTTTGCCTCTTAGCCAAAACTCAATCCATGACACCAAACTGAGCACAGAATTGACCTCCTTACATCAAAATACATAAATAAAATAAAAATAACAAACTTCCTCACTTTGCACTGCTCACTATATTTCTGATTAAGATTACTTTTACCTAAAAATCTGAGATAAGTAATTTTTTGCCCTATATGTTTACTTCTCATATTCAGTCATGACATCCTGCAGATACAGTTCTTTAATCATCTACACTGCATATTCCTTCACAATTATGAAAGTTATTTTTCCCTTGTCCCTTAACACTTTTGGGTCAACTTATTCGTCTTGAGGCACTTAGCATACTTTGTATATAGTCTTCATAAAGCATTTAGTACATTGTGATAAATATTCTTTCCTGGGTCACTACATCTTATAAACTCTTACTCATCATCACATCAACCATTATTTCTTCTAGAAGTCCTTCTAGTTTAGAAGATTTTCTTATGTTGTAGCATCTAGAGTGCCATATGCTTTCCATTCATATTATTCATTCAATTTATTATGTTAGTAGTGTTTTATTTCCCAAACACTGTCATAAACCCAGAAACTATTTATTAACTGTTGCATTTTCCATGAAAAATAGGCCAAGATAAGGATCCAATAAATTTATTTTGCTTAATTATTTTGAAATTAATACTTTCAAGAAGTTGGGTTCTATAAACAGTGCTACATCAGGCACCTTTTACATTTATCTTTTGACATGTTTGTAGAAAGCAATTATTGAAACTCATAGACTTGAATTGTATGGGTTTTTTTAAAATCACATTTTACAGATAATGCATGTTGAAAAATAAGAGTTGTATCAATTTATAAAGACTGCACAAACATGCAACAGTTTCCAAACCATATTGGACTTTGAATGTTCTTTTGGACATATGATAGAAGCAAATTAACTGTCATTGTCGTCTTAGTTGGAATGTGCATTGATCTGCATATTTTAGTGCCTTCAGAATATTTTGCAAATATTTCTTGGTAAATTTATTTTCCTGAAGAATTTCCTATTGCATTTCTGGCATTATGTTAATTCATAGATTTTTTTTATGATTTTATGGGTAATTGTAATGGCTCATTAGAAAATAGTGTGGTAGAAAATGCCCACAGTCTAAATTAGTTTGAAGATCTCAAAAATAATAGACAATGCATAAATAAAAGTGAAATACACTTTAGCTAAAATTATTTATAAATAATTCCCAGAAATACATTTAATAATAAAAGCAACCGGTATGATTAAAGTATAAGTATTGTTAGTTCCATTTTCAAATTCTAATTATATTACAAATAAATGCATGAGATTCTAATTGTATAATGGTGCAAATGAAAACCTATGTTATATCCTGCATAAATTTTAAAATGAACATTTTATTCATGTTAATAAAATTCCAAAGTATTTGATAAATTGTGACTAATTTGGTAATTTTACAAACTATTTCTAAAATCAAATGGGAAAGAGAATTAAATAAATAAAATAAGAGCATGGTTTGTTATCTCACACAAGGATATCCTAAAATAGAAAGTATATGAAGACTGATTTACCCCTTATTTTTTATGTGTACAGAACTGTCAAGTTAGGATAGCTGTCACTATTATGATCAGGATTGGACTGGACATTAGCTCTTTTCACACAACATCGGGCAGATTAGAAAGTAATATTAGAATTTCTGACAGCTATGATTTGTATACAGCCTTCCTGTTTATTTTATCCCTTATTTACTGTTATTATATTTCTTATTTGATGTTAGAAAATAAACCCAAATTTGTAATTTTCTTGGAAGAATGGCCAGCATATCATGTTTCTTTCAACAGTTGAGTAATTTATCTTCATGCTGAGCTGAAAATCTATAAAAATATATCTAATGGTAACCTTCTATGACATGATTTTAAAGTCTAATTTATTTCTATAATTGGAGTTATTGTAACACCAAAGATATCCAGAGGAAGATATTGGTGAAATAATACAGAAATGTAATTTAAAAGATAATTTTATTATATATATACATACACACATACATTTCAGGTTATTACAGATAATGAAGTTTATTTTTTGCCTCTAAGGGTTGAACTTGACTCTTTAAATATTTTTCTCTAAGTTAAAAACGTATTAATATTTACTGCCATATAAATGAACTTGCATATGAGATATGCTGTAGAAATAATTGGCAATAGTAACTCTTATTTAAGGCATTGAATAGTTTCACATGGAATTAATAGAATACATCAGAAACAAAAATGATATACATTATATTTTTCATATATGAATAGAAGCTTATTTATAACCAGTGCAGATAAATTTATTTAAATAATTTAAATATATTTGGGTAGAAAAGATAAGTATTTGTGAATATTTCTGCACTGTATTTATCCATATACATTCTCATTCAATTTCCTTTCTGTGTATGAATCTGCATGTCTCTAATTTATCCTTTCTGTTACCATATTTGTGTCACTTTTTAATTTTTGAAATAATGCAAATATAAATATGAGTATATACATTAATATAAAATAAATAGATATTTTATAAACATAAAATCTTATTTGATTATGTGTATTCTGCTAGTGAATTTTAAAAGAAACCAATAAAGTTGAAAAATGTCAGAATAAATTTAGTAAGCATAATTATCCTTTACTTTTATAAGTTGAGCTATAATTTAACACATTACCATAATGACATATTAATATGTCAATAACAGCTTAAAGATTATTGTGTGACAAATCATGTTTCTGTGGATTCTGACTCACGAAAAAGCTGGGATATTTATCATGTATATATCTCGGAGAAAATAAAAACATCTATCATTAATCATTCCATCTATCCATAAATCCACTGATTTTTCATGTAACTGTCTGTCCACTTAGGTACAATAAAGACCTTAATACAAAAGAGAGAACTAGCATTCCTTTGGCCATTTGCACACATTATTTCTGGGTAGTAATTTATTTACCTGCCTTACCTGTTTCCATTATCTTTCCCATTGCATCTGTTAAAGCCATGCAGTAACTTTTGCTAGGTAGTTTTTTGCACTCAGCAGGAAACTGCTTTTGAAGCCAAATTAAGCAATGTTTTAAACAGCCTTTGATGTATGACAAGATTAGGTAGGTACGCAAGTGCAAAATGATGTTTGGGAGCGATTATTTGTGCCCTGATAAAAAGAAGACAAAGAGGTGAGATATTCTAAATGTGAGGTGTAGAGATGACCAAAACAGAATATCATATAGTTTTCCCCTGTGGATTTCACAATGAGCCCAAAGGATTTAATATGACTCTGCCTATGACATAAAATGAAAACATTATATATAAAAAGCAAGTAATGGTGATTTTGTAGTTCATAGATTTTTATGGCAATCATATTGTAATCATGAATAATTTGCTTGCATAATTTCTATGATTTCTAAAATGTTAAATTCAGTGTACTATATTTATTTGAAAACAATTCATCTGGATTGGAAAATAGTTTTCTGTTCTCACCTGGACTCCTGATGTAGTCTCTACTTGTGCTTCCTGTTTACGATTTCTTTTCCCATAAGTATTCGTTGCAGCAAAAAATACATTTAAACTTGCCCCATCATCACATAAGAGATTCTTCATATTTTCTATGAAAAATTCCAACACTGTGAAAAAAGGAACATAAAAATGATGAGAAAATAATTATGCTAAAAATACTACAAATAAGTGTCTTTTTGGCCGTCTTTTCTGCATATGACATTTTACAAAGCCATTTACATATAGTAGCAAATTGAGTCAGTCCCTTAATACTAAGTTGTATCTTCAATTTAGCAAAGAAGAAATGGAAATAAATTCCCAACGATAGTGAGAAATTTGATAAAAGCTTGGATTTTTCTGAAATCAAAGTCTGTCCTGTATGACTACCTTACTTGTATTAGGCAAGACTATGAAAGATTCCGAGATCTGGCCTCATATTACTGAATTGGGCTCTTTGCTTAACAATGCTTAACAAACACAGGGATCCTAGATTTAAACTAGACACATCTCTGTCAAGCTAGTCATTTTGCAAAGTCCTTTGGCATTCTATTTTCATCATGTGTTCCCTACTTCTTCCTGGAATGCTGTAACTGTACACTGAAAACATAAAGTTTGACTAAAACTGCTGTTATCTTTTGTTGTTATTGTGTGTGCAAACAAATGTGCATTCTTACTCTTCTGAATTAAGTTGTCTTAAAGGGAATCCATGACCTCTTTGACAGTCGTTTATCTGATATCTGGCAGGGTTGATGGCATTAAGTAGGTATTCAATAAATCGTTGCCAAATTAATTCAATTTATTTACATTTAACTTCAAAGATATTTTTTAGCTAATTACTATGTGAATAATCCAAATATGAAAAATATGCACTTGTGGCTTACAATAATAGGTAATCATATATCTTATCATTATTAATGGTAATGTTTTTCCACTGATAATTTACAATGACCAAAATATTGCAGTTGTCATTTGTGCTAATAAATGACATATATATTTCAGACTTTCGTGTTATAGTAGAACTGTTGGAAAGCCATTCAGAATATACAAAATAAGTATCTGTAGAGATTGAGAAAGAAATGCTATGTAGCTTCATTATTGTTTTCAGTTGTTCTACCATATAACACAACACCATTTAGTAATGTGCTGGTTTTGACATATTTTTAATTATGTGATATCTTATTAAACATAAGATGTATAAGACCCTCACTTTTAAAATGTCAAAAAGGGTTAAAATAATAATTGTTCTATATACCTAAATGTTTCTGTAGTAAGTACCTCAAGATACATACATACATATGTACATATGTATGTATATATGTAGACATATATATAGATTTATATATATATATTAATGTCTATATATCTATATTGATGCTATTACATATGAAAATAGTTTTTGGTATTAAATATTATTTACTGCTCTTTTAAAAAATGTATATATAAGAACATGAAAGAGAAACTTTTTTTATTTCTTTTATTTTCTTCACATGTAATAGTTGCACTCAAATAGAATTTGAAGAAATATGGAGTGGTATAAGAAAAAAAACAAATGAAACATTTAAACATAAATTAATTTTAAGAGTAACATGAAAATAAAATTATAAAAACAGTATTGTACATATCGTTCATGCCATAATACTTAAATTTTACCATTTTTATCTTTAAACTTGATCCCAAAGCAACTAAATATATTTTATTTTACAATGTGTCTTTGTCAGTTATGCTTTCTCTTCACATTTAATACATTTATAAATTACATGTTTATACTTGTACATGCTTTAAATATACATTATGAATCATGTATAGTAAAATAAACACTGCATTATTTCAAATATATTATCAAAAATACTTCACATTACTCAATTATAATAAAAAAATGATAAGTATATCTAAAATTGTTAAGGCAGTCCTATGTGTACTGGTATGTCTTGTAAATATTGAAGTGTGTATGTGTGTGTGTGTGTGTGCACGTGGGCACATGAATTTAATTTAGAAAACATGGAACATGTTTATATACCCAGCCTGCTCTGGTAATTGGAACAAATAAAACATTATTGAGGCACCATTTTTTCCATACTACTTTACAGAAGGATTGGCCACATTTATTATTGGAGCTCATGAATGTAATTTTTAAGTCTTTGCTATTTTATAGATTTTTAATGGCATCAATAGGGAAGAAATTTGAGTATGTACAGAATCCAAATGCAGATTAATTAACACTTGTTATTACGCCAGTGTTGACAATGAAATTGTCAAAATCATATGTCCTACGATGTATCTAGGATCAGATGCTCAGCTTAGCTTTACGCTACAGAAATATCTGTGTCTAATTTGTATGCACATATCTTCTGTTTGTCTGGCACAGCCTTACGCAGTGGTCCTCATTCAGCCTGCACACTCCTCCCTGTCTGGCATTAGCTGACTTCCACTACTGCTTTGTCTTTAACATTGCCAGGTGTTGCTACCAGTAAAATATACTCCAGATAGAGTAAAAACTTGAATTTTCCCAGTTGGTTTCTAACGATACAACAAGAAAGATCCTTTAAAAACATGTCTGTTGATACCATTCATTGCCTCAAAACCTACAAATCTTCAGTTTTCTCTAGAGTAAAAAACAGTTACAAAAAGAATATATGAATATAAATAATGTGACTTTCTGTCACCTTGCTGACTGCATAGCCCCCGGTGTTCTTGCTCCAAACGCCACTGGCTTCCTTGCTGTGGCTTGGTGAAGTCTCAGGACTTCCGACTAACTATTCACTCTGCTTACGTGTTTCCTAAGATGTTCACTCCCTCATTTTTCTCACATTTTTGCTTATAAATCTTAACAATGTATTATCTGAACCATTCATTCAGATTCATAACCTGGTCCCAGCTCCCAAGTTAGTTTTACCTGTCTCTACCTTTTTGTTTTTCACAGTGTTCCCCATCTTATATTTTAGTATCAATCAGGACCTCAGCCTTGGTATATGTTAATGGAGAATGTGAACCTCAACTGTCAATTTGACTGAGCCATAGGATGCCAGGTGTCTGGTTAAACATTATTTCCGGATTTTGTGTGAGTGTTTCTGGATGGCATTAGCTTTGGAACTGGGGACTGAGGAAAGAGATGGCCCCTCCAACGTGACAGGACATCACCCAATCCCGTGAGGGCTTGAATAGAACAAAAAACACAGAGAAAGTTAGAATTTTCTCTCTTCCTTAAAGCCTGAGCTGTGAGATAGATCATGCCCTGCCCTTGATGTTCCTGGTTCTCTGGGCTTCAAATTGGAATCTACATCATCAATTCTACAGTTTCCAGACCTTTATGCTATATTACTGGCTTTCCTGGGCCACTAGCTTGCAGACAGTAGACTCTCCCATAATATCAAAAGCCAATACCTTAGATCTTTTTTTTTTTCACAGTTTTTGGCCAGGGCTGGGTTTGAACCCACCACCTCCAGCATATGGGGCCAGCGCACCCTATTCCTTTGAGCCACAGGTGCTGCCCGTACCTTATATCTTTTTATAGAACATATATATGCCCACACATATATTCTAATATATTAGTAGATACATATATATACATACATACATACATACATATATATGTATACATATGCCCATGTACACACACCTTAAAGACACACTCTTTCTTGTCAGTAACATTCATTGCTAATCTTGAGAAATTAACACTGAAGTCTAAGCACTTAATGAATGATTACAGTCCTAAGACAATTTGCTTATAAATAAGGATTCTCTGAAGACTGAAAAACTTTCAAGACACACACTATTAAATCTTAAATCCTGTATATGTGAATATATACACACACATACACAGTGTGTGTGTATACATATATGCATATGTAGAGAGAGTATTGGTTATGTATCTGTGGAGAACCCTGAGTAATTCAAAGAGGCATTTCATGGAAATACTATTTGTCAAATTTTTTGAGGTGGATGGGGACAGTAAAGTAAAAACCATTATTACCATGGTAGTCTGAGAAGGGAAAGGGAAAAGGAGAATTACAGATGGGAAGAGTCATGTGGAGAAGACTGCTTTCAGAGAAATAGTGGGCATAATTTAGGAAGTACAGCCAAGCTCAGCTAACAAGTCACACAAAGAGGGAGAGATAGGAGTAAAGACCCATATCCTACTCTAAAACTTCCCTACCTTTCAGAAGAAGCTCCCTATTGGTTAAATCTATTAGAAGTCATGATGTTGGAGATACCAGCGAAATTAGTTCATAAAGGAGTGACACCTGGAACACAAATCATGATGGATATCACAGAGAGCGGATTCAGAGAAAAATTCCCACATCGCCATGTAACTTATACAGGCGATAGTTTATTACACTTCTTAATTATCTTTCTTTCCTTACTAGCATATGAACAACATGATGGCGGGATTCATTTTTCAAGCACTTATGTTAGTTTGTGGGCACTAATAGGCCCTCAATAGTTGCTAAATGAATGCTGAATTAATTAGGCTATAGTATATCCAACAGCTTTAATTGATGATGATGATAATGATCTAACAGTAATGATGGTTTCTTTATTGCTTGTTAGTTTCCTGCACCTACGCAAAATATATAACAAATATGCAATGTCTCTACTATAAAGTAAAGGATAAATACATGTCTGTGTATACATACACATAGATAAAATAAAGAAAGCACTTATTTTGATATATGCTTCATAGTAATAATGCTAAGGCTTAATGTATAGAACAAGATTCTCCTTAAGTACTATCTACTCCATTCTCAAAACAATCCACATGGATTACCATTTTCAGGTCAAAACAACTGAGACAGATGATGTGATGCAATTTCCGAATGTCACATTTAAGCAATAAAAAAATTATCCTGTTGGATGCTATCTACTTTTAAATCTGCACGTTTATTTATATTTTTAATTTATATTTCCCTGAAATATGCCAGAGGCTCTTCACTGTGTACTGAGGCCTTTAATTTGTGCTTGTGCTTTTGTGAAATTCACTTGATAAATGTGAACATGTTATTACGATGTCAATTTTTATTAATGATCTCAATTGACCCTGCAAAACATGGCACAAATGAGGAATTTTTGTTGAAGTTTTTTCAAACCCAGTAGTCTTAAGTAAGTATTCCATTTTCATTAATTTTGTTTCCCAATATCCTCATCTCATTTTAGGCAAACTGTCTTAATGACAAGCATTAAGATTTAATAGTATGGATCTTGAAAGCAATTCAACCTTCAGAGAATCTGCATTTCTAAGCAAATGTTCCTAGGACTGTTTATAACCGTTATCTGCTTAAAATCCACTGATAATTTCTTGAAAGCTGGGAATAAAGTCAAGGACTTAGCAATGAATATTACCCCTAAGAAGGGAATGTGCCTTTAACATGTTATTAAATAGTAGTCACTCAGGCAAAAATCTCTTTCTTTCCAAACTTTACCTAATCGTATGAGCAATCATACCACGAAAAAGGTGAATTTGCAGATAAACAAAGAAACCAGTGCTTTCATTCATTTCATTTTAGAAATAAGGAAATGTAGAAATGATTATTTTATAGTCACATACTAGCCTATTTAAGAAATGAGGAAAGCTCATTGATTTACATAATTGAGCTGTGGACATCCTAAATGGGACAACTGAGAATCTCAAATTTCATTGACACAGAGCCTCTGGAGCATGAATGAAAATTAAGTATAAAAATAATGTGCTGCACTCACAAGACTTTTTTATTTGCAACAAGGAATTTTAATGATTCTGGTTTTATTGCTGCCTTGATGTTCAACTATCCTACACATAACTCTCATGGGATGCCAGATAATGGAGCACTGGAAATAATATTCTCTTCCTCATAGACAATTACTTGTTTGATCAGTTTAACAAAAAACTCAGAGCTACGTGGTTTATTTATGTTACATCAAGGACGAAAGCATAAGTAAAGCCACAAAAATTATATATTTTTTACTATGTGTTTATGTCACATTTTGATTTGCTTTAGGTTTTTAAACGTATGTATTGAATGATACTTCAATTACTTATAAACAAGGTTAAATTTTCACTGTAAACTGATATTGACTTCTCAAAAGAAATACATTGCTGTGTTAGCCATATTTAAGGTAGAGGACTTGTAACTATACAGTTTATAAGATTATAACATACTTGCCTAAGTTCGTAGGAAATCTCCTCTCTGCTTTTCATCTTTAACTATATGTGGATTCCTTTACTTGTTTAGCAATTTAAATTTTACAAGTAGAAGATTTTTTTTTTTTTTTGACACTGATTCTCACTCTGTCACCCTAGGTAGAATGTTGTGGAATCATCATAGTTCACAGTTATCTCACACTTTTGGGTTCAAGCAATTCTCCTGCTTCAGCCTCCTGAGTAGCTGGGACTACAGGCAAGGGCTGCCACTATGTCTGGCTAGTTTTTCCTATTTTTTAGTAGAGACGAGTTCTTACTCTTGCTCAGGCTGGTCTCAAACTCCTGAGCTCTAGCAATCCACCCCCCTCAGCCTCCCAGAGGGCTAGGATTACAGGCGTGAGCCACCCAACCCTGCCAGAAGTAGAAGATTAATATTTAATGAACTATTATAGATGACCTGGCACCTTGCTACTCTAAGTGTAATCCGTGGACCAGCAACATTAATCTCATAGTAGATCTTGTTAGAAACAGAGAATCTTAAGTTTCATCCCAGATCTAAGTGAATCAGTCTGCATATTAAGATTCTTCAATGATTTATGGGTTCACTAATGCTTGATAAGCATTCTTCTAGTAGGCAAGTGAAAGGATATCTGCTAATTATTTTGTAATTGATGAGGCCCACATCGGTGCTTCTTGAAAAACAAAACAAAGCAACACACTCTCCTCCACAAAGAACAAGAATAAGAAACGAGCTAACAAACAATGTGCAATCTTGCTATATTGGACACATACGGTATTTTTTTATGGCTACATTGGCTGGAACTGAACAGTATCAGAAGCATTTTGAATGGAGAATTGTGTGCTAAATTTATTTATGCTATCTGTCATGTTATGTTATCTGCATTTGAGTTTGAGGTCCCTGGTTTATAGAAAAGGAAGGCTAATTTAGGCATCATCTTTTACTCGTATATTTAAGTTTTCTCTTTAAGCCAAAACTTAATTGATGAAACCCTGGTCAGATGTATTTTACACATTGTTCTAAGTCCTTAGGGAGGAGTCAGAGACAAGGATTTCTGACTGCTGCCAGGCAGAATCAAAATAAGCATCCAGTGAATGTTAGAAGTTCAATTAGGTGTTTATATTGGATTAGCAAATGTGAAATCAATGCCACTGCAAGGCTGAAGAACTCTGGTGTTTGTTAACAAGCACCACTGTACCCCAGCATGCCTGGGTAGGGAGGAAGAGGCAGGCTGGAGTTGGGCATAGGAGATGCATAGGCAGGAGATTAACCACATTGTCACAGATCCTTGGGGGTCATAGTTGCATTAGTTGACTCCTGCAAAGGTGGCTTTTGCAGAATTTGCTCAGTTATAAACTTGAATGTTACTACCTGATAAACAGACTTGTAGTCAAAGAAACACTGAGATGTCAAAGAAACATCTCCTATTAGACATGGACCTGGAATATGCTCCTGAAAATTAACACCTAACTTCTAATCCATCTTGACATTCAGATTTATACCATGGAGCCCTTTCTATTTTCTCCATTTCTGGTACCAAAGGTGGCCAGTAAGTTGATTCTATTCTCCTTAAGGAAGACTATTCTGTTTTATCTTTTGTATATGAATAAACTTGATGTGTATGTTTGATTATCCAGCAGAGTTCCCTTTGTTGGTAATAAAAAAAGCCTCAAATTTTCAATGTAGCTTCAACAAAGTAACATTTAAATAAAATCTAAATGCAAGTAACTAGTTAAAATTCCGCATTTGGACCAACTAGTCATCCATCATAATTACCACCATGATATAGGCTGTTAAATTAAAATCATGTTCTTTGAGTTGGATTTCTTTATTCAATATGTGCAGTCTGTACATTTCTAGGAAAAGTTAATGTAATTATTCATTGAAAATAAATATGCTCTAACAGGGTATAGAATAATTTCTTGTTTTTTCTCTCCTGATGCCCAGTCACATCAGCTGCCTTTTAAAGTATAAGCTATGTAACTGCATTCTTATCATTTTTAAACAAAATGCATCTTTTGCATCTTTTTATGTTTTTCTATACACATGTATATAGAAAACATATATGCATGTATGTATGTATATGCATGTTTGAGTAAAGTGTTTGCATGATTAATTTGGAACTATATTCTTTTTAATGATGAATATTACTATATTGTTTTTGTGGACCATAAGTGGCAATAAATTACATTAACGGGGAGCTGGCATGCAGGATTCAGATGGTACAGGTTTTTTTGCTTTGTTTTATTTTTTACTTCTTCCTTTAGTCTTTGAGTAAGACACATAATCTCATGGCATCTTAGTTCTCTAATTCACACATTTAGGATAAATACTACTGAAATTGATACTGGACTTTCAGGTTCTTGGTCTCAGCAATTCAATGAATGAAGTGACAGACTATAGGATCAGCAGTAGTTTAGGTTTTATTAGGTTTTATTCAGCAAGTGTTATAACTCTTACAAAGAGTCAAACCTCCTTGCAGAGCAGGATCAACAATAAGATAGGTTTTATAATACAAGTGTTACATTTCTTATAAAGAGCCAAACCTCCTTGCAAAGCAGGATCAGCAGTAATACAAATGTTACAGCTCTTACAGAGAAACAAACCTCCTTGCAGAGTAGGATCAGCAATAATACAAGTGTTATAGCTCTCTTGAAGAACCAAACCTCCTTGCTCTCCTGCTTTCTCTTGGAGGTCTGAGTTTGGGCTCTCTGCTTAGAGGCTTATATGGTAGCAGGTAACCAATGAGATTTCAGGTCTTGAAAATAGACCAATCAGAAACAGGTTTTGAAAACTGACCAATCAGGAGCAGGTTTTGAAAACAGGTCAATCAGAGATGCACTGGAGGAATTGACCTGTCAGAAGTCCACCGGAGGGGACAGTAGGGAGCCAGTGTCTTCCCCCATTCCTGTCTGGCAAATTCCTCCATTTGCAGCAACAGCAACAGGTCCAGGGACAAGATGGCCAGTCTCAGTACCACCTTGTCCAGTATCAAATTGAGTCAGATGTGGTTGTGGTAAAAATGAATATAACAATAATAAACTTAAGAAAATATCCAATAATCTAGAAATTGCTGAAAATATTAGTCCCCTATGGATGAACAAAAATTGTTTTTTCTCTCTTTCTCCCTATTTCTCTCCTTCTTTCTCTCTGTATGTGTATATATACACATATATAAAATTAAAGATTGTCTAAATTAAAGATTGGGGCATCTCTGAGAATCAGAAATTTGAAATGCTCCTAAGTCAACAGATTCTATGCACTAACTAATGCCACAAATAAAAAAGCCCCACCTGATTTCATATGACGCGCTCGAGTCAAAATGCAGGCACACAAAACACAGTTTATTCGTGATCCCCAAAGAAAAATAAAATGACTTTTAGGTCATGTGCTTATGGCATATGTGAAACCTAAATGAATAAAATGTTTAAACAATTCCTATCCTCACAATGTATAAACAAACATTCCAAAATACAAAAAAAAAACCCTAAAATTTAAAGCATTTTTAGTCTCAATCTGTGTTTTTGGATAGTGTACACATTTCATATAACATATGGTTTAGATATATACACCCATGAAAGTTCTTTTTTTCATTTGACCTATGCATTTTATGACTAACAGGAAATTCGTTCATGTTTTGAAATTTATTGAAGATGCTTTATTATGTCATGTTTAAATCCTTTATCCACCTAGTGATACAGGAGAGGTGGTGCCTCAGCCAGCTCAGCCCAGTGGGGTTGGAGGACCCGCCTTTACCTTGGAGGTGTTGGTGCAGGGACAGCTGGCAGCAGAACCAGCGGGCTAGAGCGTAGGCAAGGAGGGGAACCTCCTTCCCTCACTGGAGGCTCAGTAGCCAAAAAGACAGGACAACTGCTGGGGAGACAGTGGCACCTTGGTGTCTCCTTCCCTTTACACTTATGAGTAAATATGGAACCCCCATTTCCTATGCCTAGGTCAATTTCATGTAAGTGTCCTAGGCCTCAATTCTGTGAATGGACTGTGTCCATTCATTAGTATATTCATTCACCTTCCCCCAGCAGACAGAACTATGTCCATTCATTAATACATTCATTCACCGTCCCCCAGCGAAAGAGACTGTGTCCATTCATTATATGTTCATTCACGGCTCTGTCTCAAAAAAAAAAAAAAAAAAAAAAAAAAAAATATATATATATATATATATATATATTCATTCACCTTCCCCCCCAGCGGACCCAACAATGTCCATTCATTAACATGTTCATTCACCTTCCCCCAGCAGACTGAACTGTATCCATTCATTTCCTGGCCTCAACCCATGCATCTATATATACCGCTAAACGGAGAGAGATGGGGAGAGAAAAAAACGGAGAGAGCTTTTCTCTCCCATCTAAGGTTTTCTCTCCCTACCAGGAACTTTAGTGTTTTTGTATTCTTTTCTGTAAATAAATTCTGTCTTGCCACTGATCTGTGGTCTGCGGATTTATTCTTCAAATCACCGATACCAAGAACCTGAAAGTTCCAGTATCACTAGAATTTATTTTTGATAACAGTGGTGTCGTTCCTAAATAATAACCTATGCAATATTAGTTAATCTGTATTTCATACATATTTAAATATTACATGCATATCTCTACACTTTTGTTTCTACTAATTGGCTTGTTGAATAATATAGTAATACCAAGTTAAAAATGATTGTACTTTTAAAAATACATTTAAAAAACAGGTAGAGCTGATACCTAGCCTTATGTTGTTTATACAATATTTGGCATTTTTGTGTAAATTTCTCAGATATAAATGCAATTTTTGTTACATCTGTAAATACATTTTTTAAACTATTATTTTATAAATATCTTTAAAATTGTTTTTCTTTACACACAATAAAAAGAAGGAAAAATATTGCTTTTAGATAGATTAACAATAAGCCCATAGAATAATTTAGTTAAATTAACTGTTATATTTATAGTGCTTATTATTTTAAGTTACGCAAATCAGTATGTTTTCATACATATTCAAATTATATTTAAAGCTTCAACAGTATATAGGATTTATTGAAAGTGGAGGTTCTTTGCATCAACCTAGAGGCAAAACACTTATTCCTAAAGTTAAACACTTATTCCTGAGTTATTTTAGTTTAAGAAAGAAGATACTTTGTAATAAGACACAGCTTTACTGGGATTTTTATCAGGCATTTTCAAAAACTGCTATTACTAATGACTAGTATAAGCACACAAAGAACTACTGAGAATTCAAAAAGGAATAAAATATTCCCAAAAGGTGGCTTCATTCCTATTCTAGAGCAGTTAAAGAACATTTACTTCTAAGTCTTTAAGAGCTTTGCATCTGCTGGAGAGAGGTTTGTTGAATGAGGAGAGAATCCTGAATCCCAGCACTGAAGCAGGACGTTTTATTGGTGACACATGTCATCTAGTTTGATGGTTTAGGTAGAGGAGGGTAGCAGAAGACAAGCTTGTAAGGATAGGTGAAGGTCGCATGATGAAGAGCTCTGCTCCCTGAGCTGAGAGGTTATGCTACAAATATTTGTAGTACTTGTAGGCTCCCTCTCAGTTTCCAAATGCAGGAAGTGCATTGAATATATCTCATTATGATACAGGACAGGTGGTGCCCCAGCCAGCTCAGCCCTGCTGCCTCCACCTTGGTGGTGTTGGTGCTGGGGCAGTGAGCAGAGGAACCAGCAGGCTGGAGTGTAGGCAAGGGGAGGGGGAGCCTCCCCTCCCCCACAGGAGCCTCCCATCGCCAAAGGGACCAGACAACTGCTGGGGAGACACCAGTGCCTTGGTGTCTCTTTCCCTTTGCACTTATGACTAAATATGAAACCCTCATTTCCTATGCCTAGGTCAATTTCATGTAAGTTTCCTAGGCCTTAATTCCATAGGCTGTGTCCATTCATTAACCTTGCAGAAGAGACTGTGTCCATTCATTAATTCATTCATTCACCTTGCCACATTGGAAGGGACTGTGTCCATTCATTTCCTGGCCTCATGTAGAAGGAACCCATGCATCTATACATACCCCTAGATGGAGAGACGGAGAGAAACAGAGAGAGCTTTTCTCTCCCAACTTGGGTTTTCTCTCCCTACTGGGAACTTTAGTGGTTTTGTATTCTTTTCTGTAAATAAATTCTGTCTTACCACTGATCTGTGGTCCACAGATTTTTTCTTCAAATCACTGAAACCAAGAACCTGAAACTCTGGTATTAATTAGCATTTAATACACTCAACCAGCTACAGACTCCTTTTAAAGAAAACTACCTTCTTTAGAAGTAAAAAAGCCACAGGAAGGCTTGGCGCCTGTGGCTCAAGTGGCTAAGGCGCCAGCCACATACACCTAAGGTGGCGGGTTCGAATCCCCAGCCCGGACCGCCAAACAACAATGATGGCTGCAACCAAAAAATGGCTGGGCATTGTGGCGGGCGCCTGTAGTCCCAGCTACTTGGGAGGCTGAGGCCAGAGACTTGCTTGAGCCCAGGAGTTGGAGGTTGCTGTGAGCGTGATGCCATGGCACTCTACCCAGGGGGATAGCTTGAGGCTCGTCTCAAAAACAAACAAACAAACAAAAAGCCACAGGATATATAATACTTACAAGCTTTTAGAACTAGATGACCTTAATTGTTTCTGAACCCAAGTTTGCTCACATTCACAACTTTAGTAAAAAGCTAAATTATTTTGGATTTCTTTTTATTTTCAGAACAGCTCTGGCTCTAGGTAGAAGAGGTTTGGGCCCGTCTACTAATAGAATTCTTATTACTACAGTCTTAGTCTTATTCTTACTAATGCTACTAGATGAAATTACATTTGATCTTTTAAAATTATTACCATTACTTTTTCAAAAATCAGTTCTGCATGCTAAGGTTTCAAAATCAATAAAGCAATCGAGTGTTATTACCATTAAGAACACATTCAAATGAAAAAATTATGGTATATAATAAAATATGTTTTGATAAAAGCCTAACAAATTTGCATAGTGTTGGAGGAGTCTCTTCTGTTTCTTCTTATCATGTAACTAAGGAACTGATGCCTTTTTGTTTTTTATCTTTTCAAGAATGTGTGTACAGTTACAAGGAAGGCATAGATAGTATTTGGACTAGAGCAAAAGGAAGAATTATTTACTATGCAGTATTATAAAGACAATGCTTGACTTTGAAGCAAAAGATAGCAGATTTGCTGGCAGCCCTTTATAAAAGATTTAGGATTGTTAAATTGGGGTTTCTTCAACCGTGATGCAAACCACTCCTTACACAGTATTTACCCAAAGCACCTTAATACCTTGCCCACCTTAACCCCTGGGCCAGGACCTGAAGTCCACTGGAACTGGTATAATGATAAACCTTAAACTGTTTAGTACATAATGAGTAATAAAAGTCCTTCTTTGTCTCTGACCCAGTAATCTTGTATCTTTTATCCTCACTTTTAAAACTGGCTAGTATGTAGGGTAAACCAACAGGCTCTTTGCAGTTTGTGATACATACATAGTTTCCAAGGTCTTTTATTTAAAGTAAATGGGTGAATGTCAAACTAACTTGCACACCAATTTGTACTCTGTTTAGGAAGGAGAATTTTGCTGATCTTAAAGGATTAATCATAGAGGGACAACAAGCTGTCACTCAGAAGCATCTACTGCTTTGTTGACATATATAAAATAGGCAATGAATTGGAGAAGAAAGATGAGCTGTCTAAAATTTATTAGTTTAAAACCGATCATAAACATCTACTGTCGGCCCTTTCCCTAATAATAAACATACAAAGATCCTTTCTTAAAAGGAATGTTGCTCCTGTATTTGCTTTAACCAAACATTTAAATGTACAATATATTTCAGAAACCCAGCACAAATATATACATGGTCTTTGACATGAGCCGTTTTAATGTCTGTCGTGTGTAATTACTAGCTGCCTTGCTCTGGTATATTTTAGGAGTTGGGGGGAGGCTTTCCTTGCTATCAAAATTACAATTAAAATCTCACATCAGTTTCTATTTTCCACCCCAGGCTTCGAAAGAACAATGGTATCACCTATTTGGCTTGATCATGAACAAAAGGCTAAGAAAATTATTGCAGTCTTCATAATTTTCTCAAAGCTAAAAGTCTTATGTAACTGTCAGCCTTTCTACAATACAAATAAGCACGTAAGTAAATAAGCTATCCACGAATTGAACAAAGACTAGTGAGAGCAAAGGTCGCACAAACTGCAAAGATTGGTTCAAAATATCACATCCCCAGTGAACAACCATTAGCACAATGCCTTCCTTTTGGATGCTAAATACGTGAACAGTGTGTTCCAGATAGCAAAAGAGATGGCAGGTTCACACCCAGCCCCAGCCAAAACTGCAAAAAAAAAAAAAAAAAAAAAAAAAAATAGTGAAGTCACAAGAAAAGTATGGATTTTACCGGTCTTCTCATTTGGACCTTGTCTTTGATACCTGCATCATCTATTTTATTTTTCCTGCAGTGAAATATATCTTATGTATCCTCTCATTTATTGAAAATAACTACTTGGTAATAAGAATATCTAAAAAGTTAAAAAAAAATAAATCGAGCTTGTTAAGAATTAGGTTTCATAGGAGTCCCAGAACAAAAGCACATTTCTTACACACAAGAATTCAATTTGAGGACCATAAAAGGTCAAAGGTTCCAAGAGAGGGCAAATATTCAGTTTATCTTGCTATTTCCTTAGCACTTGAAATTTGACAAACTTAATTCCTTCTCAAACTCAACTTCTTTTCTATCTACTTGTACTTTCAAGGTCTTATCCTGTTCCCAGCTTTTGTATCTTGGGGCCCCGTATGCATCCAAACTGCTTAAGAAGAAATCTTTGTGTTGTAATCATGTATCAAAGGATGGGCACTTTAATAAGCAACCTATGAAATGAGAGAAGATAAATAGTAGGGTATGTATCTGACAAGGGGTTAATATCCCAAATATATAAGTAACTGCCACAGCTCAATAGCAGAAATCATAATAATAATCCAATGAAAACAGTAGACAATCTAAACAGACATTTTTCCAAAGAGAACAAACAAATGGCCAACAGGTATATGAAAATATGCTCAACATTTTAACTCAGAAAAATTCAAATCGAAAGCACAATGAGAGGTCACTCCACACTGATAGGATGGCTATTAACTGCCCCCTGCACCCAAAAAAAAAAGAAAAAGGTAAGTGTTGGTGAGAGTGTGGAAAAACTAGAATCCTTCAACACTGTTGGTAGATGTATAATTTGGTGTAGCTAATAGAAAATAGTTTAGAGTTTCCTCAAAAAATTAAAAAATTGAGCCACCACATGATCTAGCAATCACGTGTCTGGGTATATATTCAAAATAATTGAATTCAAGATCTTGAAAAGATATTTGCCTTCTTATAATTATTTCAACTTTATTCACAACAGCCAAGGTGTGGAAAGAAACTAAACTGTTCATCAACAGTTAAAAAATATGAATATGCATGCAAGGAAATATTATTCATGCTTAGAAAAGAAGGAAATCCTTTCATATACAAGAACATATATAAACCCGGAGGACCTTGTGGTAAGTGACAAAAGCCAGGAACAGAAGGACAAATACTGAATAATTCTATTTATAAGTATCAAAGATAGTCAAGCTCGTAAAGAGGGAGTAGAATGCTGGTTGCTAGGAACTGGGGAAGAGAGGAGGGTCATTGCTCTTCAATTGGTTTAAAGTTTTGGTTATGCAAGATGAATGCCCTCTAGAGATCTCAGTACAATATAGCATCCCTAAAAATACTTTATTGTACACTTAAAATATTCTGAGAAAGTAGATCTCATGTTTTTATTACAGTTAAATAAAACCTTTGATTTATAGGTAAATACAATGTATTTTAATATTATATTAAAATATGTTCACCGTAGGATGTGTTTCATGTAGGACATATTCCTTGTTGATGAGGAAAAATAGTCACTAATTCAATTAGCCAGGGCATTCTCTGCATCTAGACAAGTTTTTTATATTACTTATATTAAAAGAAAAGATAGAAAATCGTGTGGATAAGCCAGATCCAATTAATTATCTCTAAAGGAAGGCATTTATCTTTGGCTGAAAGTTAAGGGAGGCATTAGACTGAAAGAAAGAAAAATTCACAGGTTACAAAAGAAGGCTTTTTAAATGGAATCTGCTCATAGAATTGTTTTAACGTGCTTAATTAACAGAAAGATTATAAAATCTCATCAGCTATTCTTGCTTCAAGCTGCACAATACACTGTTATAAATACATACCATGAAGCCCATAGTTCTGTACACATATATGGAAATAAAGTTCAGGTTATCATGTTGTTCTCCAACCTATAATTTAGAATTAGAATATTTAACATTTTATATTTAGTAGTAGAGTATTTAATGTTTGAGTTTTTTTGCATTTGAATATCATTTGATATTTACACTACAATGTTATGAGGCTGAATCAACAGACATATGTGCCAGATAGATTTTTCTATAATTTGTGAATCAAAGTATGGGGACAAACAAACACACAAGTGATTGGAGCAGATGATATCGCATAATATGACACAGTAAACATAGGAGGGAGTTAGCATTGACGTTCTGGATTGTAAAAGTCTGTCATAAATTCTTCAGGAAGGTAAGATTTTAAGCGAAGGATTAGAAAAGGAGATAATAGTTTAGAGTTTCAAACATTACTAATGGGTATCTGATGCTAAAATAACAGAAAATGTATGTATGGTTCGAAACATTAGCAGGAAATTTAGTCCTGGTGCAAAGCAGGACTGAATAATGCTGACACTCAGTGACTGGTAGTGAGGCTGGAATTTGGTAATAAAATAAGTACTACATTCACTCTCTGTGCATAAAGTACCATTTTAAAGTAGATCAAGAAGTAAGGCTCAGTTAACACTTGGATACTTCTTTTTCCCATGATGACTAATAATGTCATAGACTGTGTTAATCTTGACTTTAAGTTTGGAATTACGTTATAGGAAGAATAAAGCAAAGCCATAACAAAAATATACTTTAAATACAATAACCCCAAACTAACGAAAGGGAGAAAAAAATACTGCTAGAAGCAACACTGAAATTTTCTAGTAATAGGCTTAGATCAAATAAGTTTGGTATAAAAAAATTTTTTAATGTAACAATAACTGTATACAATTTCCATCCATAATATACTCAGAAAAAAAGAATGCTATTATTTAAGTAAGGAAAACAGGGGAAGAGTTCTAACACAGAGTCACAGTGTAAAAAGCACAGGTGAGAAAATTAGGGCTTTTATCAGTATATGCAATTGCCTACAAATCTTCACAGAAGTTGAACTGCTGGTCAAATCTCTTTCTTCAAACTGTACAGAGCCATAGGAAGCCCAAATATAACCATACGTTAAATATTTGAGAGCATAGATTGATGTTAGAAAGGTAAGGTTGGACTTTAGAGAGTTATTGATGACCAGTAAAGAAAAGAAAGAACATCACCCACTTCACAGACTCTGTCATACCGCCCACTGCATCCAGTAACCCGGCTAGGTAGCCACATGGAGTATAGGCAGAATTGGCATTTGTTTATGTGAAAACTATTTATTGACCACGTATTTATGCTAAAATTTATTCAAGGTGCTTGAGATTCACCACTGAATGGAAGAATCTTACTGTGCCAGTTTTCCAAGTAGTCACCGTGGTACAGATCAGATCACAGGGACTATTAAGTTTGGAGTTGCACAATTATGCTTGTAGATCTGCGAAAGTGTCTCTGTGTGTGTGCGTGTGCCTGTAAAATTTCCTTCTGTCACGTAGACTTCATCCATTTACTGTTATTTAAGAAATTACTTAAATTGTAGTACTTCATTTTCTTACTAGTGTAGCCTTTTAAAAAATAAATTCTATACTGCTTTGTATTATGAACACCTCAGTGAACTGTAACAATAGATGTCAAATTAATAGCATACACTTCACATGCAAAGTAGCAATTTCATCATAATTCATGTCACCTACTTGTGCAAGTTGTGCTCTGATTCAATACATTTACATCTACTATCACTAAAATTTAAAGACATGTATTTGCTTTTTTAAAAAGTATATTAACTTGAAATATAAATACATACGTTTTTTTCTAACAGTAAAATGAAACCAAATAATATATAAAAATAAAGAAAAGCATCCTTTCTATATACGGAGTATTTATCATATGCATAAAATAGAAATAATTCTTATGTCATGGTATGTTATGAAATTTAAATATGTAATGTGAAAATTATTTAGGGATTCATTTATTTACAGTAGCAGTCCTCCCTTAAAGATAGTGATAACCAATGTAGTTCCTATTAATAGTAAAAGAATTAACTTACCCTAAATCATTTTATTGTTTCTGTGAAGGAAGTGCAAACACTATGTTGAATTGTTTGTAGCCATAGGGTAGACTCTGTCTGGAATACCAATTCTCTTATAAATTCATTATAATGTTGCTGACAGTAGCCCACTAGCTACTTTGTGAAAACAATCTTATTTCCCATAATAGGACTTTTATTCATATTTCCTGTTAATTAGCATCTCTATTTTCCTATCCCTGCACATCAAAATTTTCCCTAACTCCTTATTGAATATGTATTCACCACCAGGAGGCTTTCCGTTAATGATTCCAATTAGAATAAATTTTCTTATTCAGATGGGCCTCATTTGGTATCACTTAAAGAAGTCTTGGAAAATACAGAAAGCGTCATATGAGACCTTGATGATCAAAATCCCTTCCAGAAGAACCTGGATGAATGGTGTGGAATTGGAGAGGTAGGTTTCATTTCTCTGATTCTTGATTTCAGGGGTGGTAAATACCTGTTATGACTCAGGTTATTCTTCCAGCTTTTTAAAAAGATATTTATTAGTCATAATTCATGTCATTTTTGTTGCTTTAGATTTTTAGTTTCTAATTTCCCTAAAGGCTGTATGTTTAATATATACAGACTTTAGGACCTGCTCTTATATTCTTGGAAAGCATTATCCTGAACAGAGAAAGTTTAGAGTTTAGTATTTAGGAGAATTAGCTAAAATTTTACTACTAATCAGCTTATATTATGTATAGAATAGCTTAATCATTCAATTTTACAAAAATATAAATAAACTACAGACATGATACACAAGGAATCATATTTAACAAGACTATTTTACTTGTGACTGATTTTTTAAAATAATTTTAAGGAGGATAAGGATAGGATGACTATTCAAATATGTCTGTATTTAAACAATACAAAGAGCTTCTGCATTTTAAGCTTCAATTGCAAGTGAATATGATGTTTTAGGAGAATGGGAGAGGCAGGGTACAGGTGGATATCAATGTAGTCAACAATTTTAAAATTCTGAGCAAAGTGAGCAAAAACTGAGATAATAGTTCATGTGGGCAAGAATTTCCATTTAAAGGAACTCCTGAAATATCAACAGCATTAACCAATATTTCTAATGGCCCCAAGATGAACAATAGAAGATGATGAAGATGGAGAGATTAAGAACCCCCACTGGCCTCTAAGGGTTTAAGGTTAAGAAGGAAAAATGCAGACAAGTAAAAAAGCAGTTACAACTTCTTCAGAGTAATGCAGCTCAGTTCTTACTCTCTGCAGAGGTTAGATTTGCCCTGATATTATTTATGTGATAAAATATATCCATTGTCCTTGTAGCGTTCAGGGGCCAGAACCCCTCCCTCTTTAATATCAGGAAGTCCCTTTCTCTGTGCTTCTCAAGTCTTGTTCAAACTCCACGTCCTCAGTGAATCCTTTTCTACTCATGCTGGTCATTTTGTAAACTGTCTACTCTCCCTCTACATCTCTCTCTATCCCCCTCTGCTGCTTTATTTTGCTCCCTTGACACTAACAGATATTTAGCTAATTTATCTGTGTATGGTCTGTCTTTACAAATTAGTTACCTAAATGTGGGAATTTTTGTTTTCATTTTCTTCACCCAGAACCTTGAAAAATACGTGTTGTGGAGTAATTGCTCAGTACAATGAATATTTGCAGCTGTTTAGTGAATATGCAGTATTAGTTAATTTAGAACACTTAATTTCACAATTCCTAGAGTGTGATGTAGTACAGTCTTGACAGGATAATAACTGTTTTTATTGCCTACACAGCCCAAAGATAACTGAAAATTGGCCTCTTTTTCTTGTATTTTACCGTTTGTTGAGCTATTTGATCAAATCTTTAAAAGTTGGGCATGAAACACTTTATTTGTTGTTTTTAGTTCTTGGAATAACTGGTTTCTCTTTCTGCACAGTCTGTTCCATCAATTTTGCAGGTAAAACTTTCTGTTCTCTTAAACTCTGTAGAAATGAACAGGGTCTGGCTTATCTCTTACAGTACAGATAGTCCCTGAGTTATGATGATTCAACTTCTATATATTTTTTACATTATCATGAGTTTATCAAAGATATTAAGTACATTTTTGACACACAATAAGTTTACTAGGATGTAGCCTCTTTGTGAGTTGAGAATTTCTATAGTGCAAAGCCTTGAAAACACCAATCATAAAAATTCAGAAATGTTGGATATATTTATAAAGTTTGAAAGACACTAGAAAAAGATATTTTAAAATATATCCTCTAGTGAAGAAATAATAAGTTCTGAGAGAATTTAACAGAATGACAATTAGCTTTATATGGCCGGGTCTTCCCATCCCATCCCCTTGATTATAATAATTGATAAAGAAAGTATCTTTACAAAAACAATTTACTTTCAGAAACAGATCTAAAGGCCTACTTCTCATTTCTTTCTAGAAAGTCCAGTATTCTTCTGGAAAGAACTCCCATAGTAAAATTGGTTTCAGAGTAGACTGTCACTTTGGGTGATGTCAGATGGCCACAGTTGGTATTATTAAAGACTTAGGTCAGCTCGAAGAGTGCAGTAAAGACAAGGATACTGCATTGGGCTGGCAGGAGAACATCTAGGAAACGTGACCGGTGGCTACCCTGCCGCAGCTCAGAGAACCTTTGCAGGCTCTACCTCCCAAATGAAGTCACATGCTACCTTCTCTTTCTAAGGAGCTTGCTTTTTCTACTGTTTCGACATTTCATGTGTGGGTTCTTATCTGCTCTCTGCATAACTGTCTAGAATATTAAAGTCAAGATTTGGATTGAATCATTTTATTATTGATCTCAGATTTGTTGCCAAAAATATTTCTTGATTTTGGTTGAATTGTATTGCTGAATATAGCCTGTGAATCAACTCCCAGATGCTCCATCAACCTCAGCTTATGGATTCAACACTTAATGTTGGTGTTTATTTTCTCACGTGTTCAAAATGAATATCCAAATATTAGCCATGCATTTAGTCCATTTTCTCTACCTTAACGTCTAGACACAGTGTATTTGCCACACTCCTGTAAATGATACTTGTATAGTAACATATTTTGGTAAAATCATTGCTTTTTCTTATTAACCAATCTTGATGTCTGTGTACTTTTAAATTATAGTAATTAAATAATTGATATTTATTATATACATAGTGAAATTTTAAGAATGTATATTTAGTTTTAACCTCCCTGTAAACTTTGAAACAAACAACATAATCTTCATTTTAAAGAAAAGTAATACCCTAAATATTTCCCAGGAATTATTAGTAATTAGCAGAATGTAGAAGACATAAATCTCTTACAAAACCAAAAAGGTTACAAAAATGAAACCTTCTTATTTGTTCTATAATATTTCAGGATATATTCCAAAGATCCTGAGGTTTATGGATGTGTTCATGAACAAATTATAAGAAATAAAATGTTTCTTTTTTCAATTTCCAAACAATGTTTTGATTTTATTTGAACTGCCTTCTGATGTGGTCAATAATCTCAGTTTTAGAACTTCTCAGAATTTTTATTAGATAATTTATCCAAATGAAATTCTTTTAATTCATATAAAAGATATACATATGTATATATATATATATTTAAATTTTCTCATCACATCTTGTGTTTCATTCACGATTGTTAGTGTTAGCTTTAACCTTTAAACATTGAAGTTTTTCTTTCCTTCTCAGAGGGAAAAAGGAAAGATTATTACTATGGATTCTTCCTGTTCTTCCTGTTCTAAATGGAAAACATAGATGATAATTCTGTTGTAGAGCCTCACTGCGACTTCTCATTTACTTCTGAATCTGGGCAAGCCACTAAAATAAACTAACATCCCTCAATATCTTTGCTCTTAAATGTGGATGATTAAGCAAAATAATTACTATGGTCTAGGATCAGAAGATGTGTTTGTTTAGTCAGTTATTATTTTCTATTCCTGTGTAACAAATTCTTACATATCTAGCAGCAGACAACACACTTTTAAATTTTCTTAAACATCTTGTAACTCTGTAAGGTACAAGTCAAAGCGTATTTAAATGAATTCTTTGATTAGAGCATTTCAAGTATAAAGTCAAGATACTGGCCAAGCTAGGTTCTGAGACGTGTCCTCTTTTGAACCACTTCAAGTTGTTGATAAGTTGTCTTCACTTGAGTTAGATTAAAGTGGTTGGATTCAGGTTGCCATTTCTTTCCTGGCTTCCAACATTGTCCATTTTCTGCCCCTGAAATCTATGAATACACATTTACATATTTTCCCTTCCTTCTCAAGCCAGTGGTGATCTATCCAATATGTCTCAAGCTCCCATTTCCCTGATCTTCTCTTCTGTTACCAGTAAGAGAAAGGGATATAATTCACTAATTTAAAATGCAAAATTGAATGTTATAGAGTATATCCACACTGTTGTGCAACATTCACCAGGATAGATCTTAGATTATTTTCACCTCCCCTACAGTGTTGCATTGAATCTTCTCATATATTTTCATGACTAAAGTCTTTCCAAACATATATAATTAAATGGTACTATAAGCCTTCAAATGTATTCTCCCATTCATGATTGGGTTCTAATATCTCATAATTTTATTTTATAAACAGAAGTAGACACATTATGTATTGAGTAAGATATTATGTGCCATGACAATCACGCACTAATATTATATCATAGGACTTCAATATATTCCTTGTTTTTTTTCTATTTATACATACATAATAGTTGTGTATCTTGATAGGATACATGTTATAATACAGGCATACAATGTGAACTATTCAAATCAGGGTAATTGTGGTATCTAAGACCTAAGGATGTTAACGTTTATTTCTATTAGGAACATACCACTTCCACTCTTTTAGTGATTTCCTTGTTTAGCATTGGTACTATAATTAAGACTATTGAGCTTTAATCCACTGCCACTTCTCTAAGTCATCTCTTCCTTTCTCTTCATATGTGTTTGATGATCACAAATCCTTTGTATTTCTACTGTAGACAAATTACTCCTTCACGATGCCAAAAAAAAAAATTAAAACAAATTTAGTCTTTTTAATTAAAACCAAAAATAATAATGTAAGCATTGGTAAATATATCTACATATAAGTGTTCCTATGAAGGATTAATATTTTCTGCATAAAAATACATTGAACTCACTTTTTGGTAAGCATCCACAAATTTAAATATGTTTTGTATTTAATTCTTAGTAACAACAATTATACTAGCACATAAGAAATGTTAAACATTAGTAAAAATAGTCAACTAGGGGCTTCCCTTTCTTGTCACATCATCCCCTCTACAGGGCTGCTGGGGTTTCTTCGTGGAATGGAATTTGTGTCCTAAGAGCAGATAATCAAAGAAACCGGAAAGAGAAGGTTTCAGAAATGAGGTCTGGGTGGATGTGAAACAGTCTCTCATTGGTTAAGACATTTCAAACTGAGGCAGATCTGGGGATAAGTAATAGCAGCCCAATTCCTGATTTTCCTGTCATTGTATTTGTGAAACCACGCTAAATGTTCTATGAGTTGCTAACTACTTTAGAAAGCATTCCCAAACAATCCCTCATATTATTGAGTTTCCCAGAGCAATATTTAGAAGATGAATATATTATTGGCCCTGAAGGAGGACTCCTATCGGCTATGGCAAAATATTTCTAAACTGTCTTACTTAAAGGGACAACTTTAATTTCCTATAATGACTTAATTTGTCATTCTCAGTAGGATTACGGATATGTGGCACTACGAACTAAAGTTTTATGTTGTTTTTAATTTCAATTTATTAATATTTTATTTTATTTTGTGTGAGCATATTGTTACCCCAGGTCAGATATTAACTCTCTCCCTCTTCTTGATAGTTAGAAACCAATAAAGATTTAATAGGAGGAGCCTGAGGGAGAGCATACATTTAAATCAGGTGGTGGTGTTTTAATATTCTAATAACTTTCATCTCTGTGGCAATAAAATTCAATTTCAAAAGTTTTAATGAAAGGAACACATGATTTACTTTGCTGAATGTTCATGAATCCTTTAGAGTTATTTTTTCACAAAATAAGCCATCTATGGTTGCATTTCTCATAGCACGTATCTGAAATACTGATTTTAAATTATGTTAATAGAAACACTGGTTAAGACCAGTATGTGAACTACTAATTGTAAAGTATGTTAATAGAATGTAATAATATCCAAAATATTAACAGAAACTTAGGTTTTTTGTTTTTTTTTTAAGTCAAGGCTTTTCTGGAAGCTAGAAATCTTATAATTTGCATACTAAATTTTGGAATAAATAATGGCAAAGATTTAAAATAAATAAATCTATTCAAGGTGCATCACAGACACTTGTTGATTCTATTCATACACACGAAAACAAATCTTTCTATTTTAATTTGAAAGAGGTTTAATAAAGAGAGTTCAATTTCTAAAAACTTATTAAAAAGACTAGAAGAGAAGGTTCTTGGAATGCATCTAAATGTGGCTTCCAGAATAAAAGAGAACTACTGTATCAGGGAACTCTAACTCAGGCCAAATTGCAATACTGAATAACATACTACAAGTGCTGAGATTGCTGAATCAGTAAGTTAAGCCCAGGAAGCAGGCACCATTACTATGGTCACCTACATATTTGATAAACAGACACTAATTCTCGTTCCTGACTCCTCTGAAATTGCTTTTTTTGATACCTACAGAGCTAAAGACTGGATGTCAGTAGTTAATGACTCCTGTTTTCTTTTAACTATAAGTGTGCCTAATTGAATCTAATTCTAATACAAAACAATTCTGCAACTATTGCTTTTTAATTTCTTTTCTTTCTTACCTTTGGGATTTAAATTACTGCTTTGGTTCCTAATCCCTTGAGGTAGATTCTTAAATAATCTATTTTTCACTTTTTAAATTTATAACACACATATAGGCAAGAGATCTATAGTCCGGTCTTGAGTCCTATTCTCCAAATTTTATGACAAATCTTCATTGATACTCATTTCAAATAACTTTTAATTTTGACCTAGATTTTTATTGATTTGTGGATTATTTAAAAGCACATTTCCTTATTTCAACATATGCCATCTCATCAGTGATAACATCTAATTTTCTACTTAATTATACCATGATCACATTATAGAGTGATTTAAATTATTTTTTTTCCTCTAAACATATACACGTGTTCATTTGATTTCCATTTTTTGCCTTCACAAAATAAAAAAGGCTTAAAATTTAATAATAACAATGTTTAAGATAAAGACCAGAAACAAAACCTCGTAAAGAATGAACAAAGATAAATACAATCAGAAAAGAAATCAGATGATTGCTGCAATGAAATATTGATCAATAATAATAATGATGATGCAAAATAATGCAAAAAAGTTACATTCACATTGTCAGATAAGAGTATGTCTATCATAGAATGCTTTGACTCTGAGGTTTAGTATGGAAGTTCTGTGAGATCTAATGAGACTTAATTTCTGACGTCTTTGTCTGTGTGTGTTAACAGAATACTTGAAATTGGAAGATTTATAAAGACCAAACAATTATTGCTTCACAGATCTAAAGGCCACGGCCGCCTTCTTGCATCATTCCTTGGTGAAATAGTAAAAATAGCGGAGGGAAAGAGAGAGAGAGACTACAACAAGGGGCCATACTCTTCCTTTTCCTAAGGAACAGGAACCAGCTCTCACAGTATTGGGCCCACTCAACCCATACTGGCATTAATCACTATCTTAGGTCAGATCCCTTATTGCCTAAACAATTCTTCAATGTCCCACCACTTCTTACTGCCACAATGATAATTACCATTCCAACACATGCTTTGGGGGAAACACGTTCTAACTAAAGCATCTAGTATAGTTAGGGTGACCAGACGTCCCGATTTTGGTGGGACAGTTCTGCTTTTCAACAATTTGTCCCACATCCCTCCGCATTTTAAAAAAGTCCCAATTTTTGGAAAGAATGCACAAACGGGCTGGAGAACAAGAAGGGAATATATGGTTTTCGCCACCACATGGCTATTTCACCAGAATATGAGTTTTATATTATTTTTGTTAATTTTATAATGTTAAACTGTAATAAATAATTGCTGAGACGTGATTATTGAGAACTGCTTATCAAAGTTTGCATTGTTGTCAGGCCCTGCCTGCCCCGTCCCCAGCCCGGCGCCCCAGCTCCGCCACAATTTACCACCCCCCCCCACCCCTCCCATGTTGTCCCACCTTACAGATGTTAAAATCTGGTCACCCTAAGTATAGTGACACTTCAAGAAAAGAAAAAATATATATTTGGTCAGATAATGAACTTTGTGAACTTATGCTGGAAAAAGTGCTACTTATTTAAAAGTGTTACATATTCAGCCATTGCTGAATAAGTATCACTGCAGTCACCTTCAAAGTACTCCCCTTAGAAAGCTATGTACTGATGCCAGCATCTTGTCTACCTTTCAAAACAATTATGCCACTCTTTCTGGAATGGCCATCATAACTGTCAAAAAAGTACTTTGGGCATTAGCTTAGGTGTATGGCTCTGACAAGTTCCATGATATGCCATTTGCAAGGTAGAGAACCAGGTAATCTGGTTGTGTAATTTGGTTTAAATCCAGAGGTCTAAAACCAGAAACTCTTGTCTTTAAAGAGATGATGCATGTCCCATTTTAATAAGAGAGAAAGAGATGAGAACCAGTTGATGAAGTTTCATTCACCTTTGATTTCATACTGGCTCTCAATTGGTTGATCTTTCTTTACTTAGCCTACTTGTTCAAATACTAATGTCTTCCAGAAAGAAGTCATTTTTCTTTCTTCGTATACAAATTATTTTAATACTTGAGTTTTACTCTCAGGCTTACAGAATAGAAAATTTTCTGGAGCACAAAAATTGACTTGAGGAGAGGAAAGGAAATTTTTTTTAAACATTTTTAAAAGAATGGGCATCTTTGTACCCAGAGGAAAAAAAAAACTGGTATTTTAATATATATTTGTATATATTTATTTAGAATGTAATTTTAAAGTAACATTAACCCTGTTTATCCTCTGGTTTTAGAAACATTCTTTTTTAACTCTTCCATAAAGTGAGGAAAATAGGGAAAAGTGTTAACCATCTGTACCAGTAAATAATAACTATTAATGTTACATATTTTCATTAATTTACAAAAATTATTGTCACTGACAAACCCATAAATAATATTTTACCAGCTATCTAAGCATTCTTCAACCTAGTCAAAAAGAAACATAAAATTAACCATCACAAATCTATTTCTTCTTAACTTGGCACCTATATTTATCTCCTTAAATCCTATGTCTCTTCTTGGGCGCATTCCTCCCTCAAGGACTAAAACTTCTAACCCAGAAGAACATAAAATCACAAAAATAAGAAGTAAACATTTTTCTAGTGAGTCACTAAGGGTAATGGTGTGTGGTGTCACTTTCATTTTCTTTCCTTTATTCCTGGACCTGTGAATCCTGGCTATCAGAGGACCAGTAGTATACATTGGGCACTGACTCAGACCATATGTAACCTTTGAGACAACTTTCCTCCTGCCCCGCAAGGTAGTGCCACTTAGTCAATGGAGTACATGGGTCTTCAAAAGGTCATTACGTCATTCTATCAGCGCATCTACTTCAGTTTGATGGGGATCATGATAATACCAGGGATTGCCATGAGTATGTGACAATTGCTTCCCCTTTTTTAGCTATAAAATGATTTCCTTCCTCTATGTTACAGCAACAGAGATTAGGCATTTCAGATTGGCTAACATTGGGCCATCTCTTGACTCTTCAATGTTGCAAGTTCGTTTCTAACCTCTGCTATATAATTGAATTCCATTCAAAAATTTCCTTTTGAATTAATAATTTAAGATTTGGTGTTACTGTATTGTAAGGACGCCAACATTGTTGTTTACTGTGGACATGGAAGCCTGATCTTTCATGTAGACTGCAGCAACTTTTGGTAAATAATATCTTATTAATAAATAAATTCTCCAAAATGATAGGTAAAATACTATTAAAACACCTTAAAAAGTAAATAAAAGTTATTTAACACATATATGTAGGGTACATTTATTATTTTATTAACATAGCCAAATTTAATGGACTAGCATTGATAATTTAATAAGATTGTGATATACTTTATAAAGTAATTTCAATTGGTTATTTTATGTCTTGGTGATATATTTTTAAATATTTAAAATGTGTTTTCGATGTCTAATTGAAGTAAATATGTAGTAGTCATTTTCCTATAGCTATTTAATCATTGCTAATTTTTCTTAATATTTTGCTTAAGTATATTTTCCTTTTTTTGGCATTTTAATAGTTTTTGGTATACATGTGATGAAAAATTATATCTGTTTTACCTGAAATTAGCAAATATAGTTTTTATTTACTTTTGCTATGGTTTATACATTAATATTATAAATAATGTTACTTTGCTGCAAAATAAATCTAGATGCCTTCATAAAAGTTTCTGAGTTCACTAATTCCAAATGTGGTATATCTTTTATAATCTCTAAGATGAAAGAATATAGCATATATTTAATACTTACAGTATTATACAAAATCTAATATTTAGGAGTGTAGTTATTTAAATTCGTTGTTTTCAAATAAGAGGGATTTTTGAGGAAAAGAGCTTTTATTAGTGTCACATTATAAGAGCTATCATATATTCCTCACTTTCTAAATATCTACTGACTCCATTTGATTCCTTTACAATTCCTTTAACACAGACCAAATTTTATTCCTGTATTTAAAATAAATCAATAAGTTATAACATCTGTACAATTTAAAATATCACATAAGGAAGTTTTGAGGCTTAGCATGGAGCTTAGTCTATGGCATTGAGATGTAAGGCAGAGCCTGGCTCACAGTAGTTAATTATCAAAGTAACATTGTGGTTTTCAGGTGAACCAATAATCCCTGCTGAAACAGGGGGATTAGCGATCAATGGCATCAAAACCAGTAATCAGTTCCAATTTAAAGGAAAAAGATTCTAAGATAATCACTTAGCAGTGATTCTTGGGCAGCCATTGCTTTTTTATTTAATTTGCTAAAGGTTTTCCTGAAAATATTTAAAAGTTCTCATGAAGATTTGTGAAGGAAGATTTTTTTTCTTTTTTTTTTTTTTGAGACAGAGTCACCCTCAGTACAGTGCTATGGCAGCACAGATCACAGCAACCTTAAAATCTTGGGCTTAAGTAATGCTCTTGCCTCAGCCTCCCAAATAGCTGGGACTACAGGTGCCCACCACAATGGCTGGCTATTTTGTTGTCATTGTTTGTTTAGCAGGCCTGGGCAGGTTTGAACCCATGAGCCCCTGTGCATGTGGCTGATGCCCTAACCACTAACTAACCAGCGTCCAGCCTGATGGAAGAAATTTTAAGGTTCTGCTTTCCTAGTGATGAGAGGAAAATCTCATCAATCCTTGAAGCTGTCCTGCATTTACATGGCTGAAGGACAGTTTCCCTGAGGATCTTCATCCCTAAAACTTATTTGATCATCTAATTCGTTATATAATGGCTTGATTACCAGGGATTTAAAAGGAAGTGCTCGTTTATTATTTAATAATTCCTGACTTGATCTTTATTGACAGTTTAAGTATAAAATCACTTGTTTCCTTTTCACTTCCATTTGGGAGGTATTCAAACAATGCCAATACAAGTCTATTCAATTGGAATAGAATATGAACATTATTCCAAAGAAACTGACAAGAAATTTTTTAAAAATTCAAAATATCATGAAGAAATGAAGTTTTTAATGTACAGTGCCAAACTGGTACACAGATATATAATGTGAGATTTTCTTAGCTATGCTACTAACATCTTTAAGTTAAAGAATCTTAATGATAGAATGGCAGAAACTTGTTTGCTTTCCTAAGATTTGAATTTGAATAAATTTGTGAATAAACAATATTCTATATTGTTTCTTCTTAATTTTTTTGGATGTATCTAAACCTTCCTTGTAATAAATATTTACTTAGTTATTCAGAATTCGATCAGTTATTTTACAAGATAGACCATCACAATGTGCACCATTCTCAATTCTAAAAAATATTGGCATCTGTTATAAGTTGTCTAACATTAAAATAACAAAAGGTTTATTTGAAACAGTGTATCATAATTAAATCATTATGTCCTCATTGTATCATTGTAAAATTAATGACTTGTGAGGTAATTTACATGTCTGTGTCTTAGGAAAATAATTCATAAATATGATATAAACCTTCCTCCAATAGTTTTGTAAAAAAACTGCTTAAATACATATGCATAATTACATGATTAAGAAATTATTTAGTAAAGATAATTTGGAGACATAACTTTATAGCATAATTAATTTAAGTATAATAACATTGAAATTGACATTGCTCTACCTTATGTTGAGATATTTTATTGCAAACATGTCAAATATTTAAAAAAACTATGGTCCGTTAACACTCATTGTGGGTCTTTGGCCAGGTGACCAGCTCCGGACAGCTTTTCCTCTTGACATATCCTTTACTTATCTTTCATATATTAAGTCTCTTTTCCATCATCATTGTTTTGGCAAAGCCTTACATCCTATTCTTATTATATCCACCAATCCTAAATCCTCTTTTCTTCTTTCTATATTACTTGTCAAATAATATTCTGTATAATTAACCCCATCATTATCATTGTTTATAGTCTATCTTCTCCTACTAGAAGGTAGGCTATGTGTGCCAAGAATTATTCTTTACTTGTTTTACTCATGATTTCCAAATATTTAGATCATTAGGTAGCACATGGTACGCACACAGTATAGTGTGCTATTTATTACATAATTAAATAAATGCAGTGATAGTCTTGTTTTTTTACCAATCACTTCTTGACACTTGCCCTCAATTCCTTTGCGAAAACTATACATTAGCTGGTTTATTCCCTTTTGAATATTTTTAAATGGTTTATTATTATTTTCCATTGAAGTTGAAATTAAATATCAAATTCTTAATGTGATTTACAAATCCATAACAATTTTATTCAATGCTTTCTTCCCAACGTCCTTACAAATAATTTTAAAAGTCCATTACATAAAAATCCACTCCAACTATGTTTCTATACATCGTTCAGACACTCAAACACCTTTGTTTTGACATTTCCATGCCTGCCCACTCCCAATGACTGTAGAAATTCTATTTCTACACACACACACACACACACACAGGTACTTTTATTCACCAGATTATGAATTACTTGAGTAAAGAAAATAATTCATTTTATTTATGATGATAAATTCAGCATGGGACTGGTACATAGTAAGTACCAGTAAATGAATATTCAATAAATATTTGGTTAACACATGAAATTAGCCCATTATATAACTAAAAACCCATAAGAATTATCTCATAACAGAGTGTAAAAACACCTTTCTAAAAACTATCTTCTTCAAAAATCTGTGAAATCACAATTTTTACCAAAGAAGTTTAATCTATGTTATAAACAGAAAATGCCAAAATTGGGGAAGGAGTTTCAGTTTTCATGTCATTTTCTGTAAATAAATGGTTATAACTCTCAGCATCTCTGCTGAAATTATTCTGTTCTTGTCTGCACTGTAACATCAGCTTTTATTCCGAGTTCACTGACTACAGATCCCCAGGTAACTAGAAACTGATATTCCAGGACAACAATTACAGATACGGGACTTTCTGGTACCACAAAATCTTTGTGACCATCACTGACAAGATTGCTCACAAATTCAGTGTATAAAGTGGAATGGAATAAGTCCGCAGAGGGCCTTTATTGGAACATAGTCCGACAGCAGATGTCACACAAATTGCCCTAGCCTTAATCCTGGCACGCTTCCTCTGTGTGAGAAGAATGCACAAAAGTGAAATCCTTCTATTCTCTTGCTAGGTGCTAGTTTCTTTTTTTAAAAAAAAAATCCACCTTGCCATATGACATTGATAAATTTCTCCCAAGTGCTAGTGCATATGGGACCAGCTTTGCATGACATTGGAACAACAGAAACTCATACATTGCTTGTGGGAATGTAAAATAGAAAAGCAATTTGTGGTGTAATTTTTTGTTATCTGATAAAACTGAAGCTGTGCATACACTTTGACCGAACCACGTGGTCCCTAGCTCTGTCCCTAGAGAAAATCCTTTTCAGTTTTGTTTCAATGACAGGAAATTAAAAACCTTCAAAATATCCTTGAACTATTGAGTTAATACAGATTTTGAGGTATAATCATAGAGGTGTGAAAATAGATAGACTAGATTTCTTTTTTTTTTTTTTTTTTTGAGACAGAGCCTCAAGCTGTCCCCCTGGGTAGAGTGCCCTGGCATTACAGCTCACAGCAATCTCCAACTCCTGGGCTCAAGCGAGTCTCTTGCCTCCGCCTCCCAAGTAGCTGGGACCACAGG
>CAUYTI010033224.1:0-11910 GCA_963575145.1 Galago senegalensis | reverse complement strand
TTTTTGAGACAGAGCCTCAAGCTGTCCCCCTGGGTAGAGTGCCGTGGCATTACAGCTCACAGCAACCTCCAACTCCTGGGCTCAAGGGAGTCTCTTGCCTCCGCCTCCCAAGTAGCTGGGACCACAGGCGCCCACCACAACTCCCGGCTATTTTTTGGTTGCAGCCGTCATTGTTGTTTGGCAGGTCCGGGCTGGGGATTTGAACCCACCACTTTAGGTGTATGTGGCTGGCGCCTTAGCCAGTTGAGCTATAGGTGCCGAGCCATGTGCCAGCTCTTAAAAAAAAAAAAGCCAGGCTGGCATGATGGCTCACACATGTAATCCCAGCACTCTGGGAGGCCAAGGCTCAGAAGTTCAAGACCAGCCTCAGCAAGAGTGAGACCCCCCACCTCTAAAAATAGCTGGGTGTTGTGGCAGGTGCCTGTAGTCCCAGCTACTTAGAGACTGAGGCAAGAGAATCACTTGAGCCCAAGAGTTGGAGGTTGCTGTGAGCTGTGATGCTACGACACTCTACTGAGGGCAACAAAGTGAGACTGTCTCAAAAAAAAAAAAGCCATATGCCAACCTGACAACAAAGTCCATAGTGACTAACATGTTGCCCTTCATGTCTAGGTTGGGAGTCTGGAACCTAGAGCCCCATATTCTCATCCCTGTGCCCTTATCCAACCTCATCTCACAATAGTGTTGTCACCTGGCTTCTGTGCTCCTGAAACTTCCCAGATGGGCTTCCTACCTCAGGGACTTTGCATATGCTGTTCCCACTCCTCAACACACATTGCCCCCAGCTCTCTTCATACTCACCTCCTACTCATTACTTTTGTCCCAATTATCAATGTCATATACTCCAAAGAGGCCTCCCTGGACCTTGAAAGGGAGCTTCTGACACTCCATCCTTGCCATACCTCATTGCTTCATAACCCTGAAACCATCACATTCCTTGATTTGTTTGTGTGTTTTTCATGTCTCTCCCACTAGAACAACAACCCCACGGGGCTGGAATATTTGTCTGGTTTGTTCATTGCCATGTCCCCAGTGCCCAGCACATAGTAAGTGTTCAATAAATGCTGTATCCATGACCATTAATTTTAACAGGGGCATTATCTTGCTTACTTTCTTTCTTTTTACATTTTTTTTTTTAGACAGAGTCTCCCTATGTTGTCCTCAGTAGAGTGCTATGATGTCACAGCTCACAGCAACCTCAAACTCTTGGGCTCAAGCGATTCTCTTGCCTCAGCCTCCCAAGTAGCTGGGACTATAGGCACCGGCCACAATGCCTGGCTGTATTTTGTTGCAGTTGTCATTGTTGTTTAGCTGGCTCAGGCCAGGTTTGAACCTGCCAGCCTCAGTGTATGTGGCTGGCGCCATAATCACTGTGCTATGGGCACCTAGCCATATTTTTTTTGTTGTTGCAGTTGTTTAACTGGCCTGGGTTGGGTTTGAACCCACCATCCCTGGTGTATGTGGCTGCTGCTGTAACTATGTGCTACAGGCACTAAGCCTATCTTGCTTACTTTTATTCATTCATTCATTTTAAAATTTTATTTATTTATTTAGAAACAGAGTCTCACTTTGCCACCCTTGATAGATGGCCATGATGTCACAGATTACAGCAACCTCAAACTCTTGGGCTCAAGTGATCCTCTCACCCCAGCCTCTCAAGCAGGTAGGACTACAGGTGTTCACCACAATGCCTGACTAGTTTCTTTGCAGAGACAGGGTCTCACTCTTGCTCGGGCTGGTCTTGAACTCCTGAGATCAAGCACTCCACCTACCTTGGCCTCCCAGAGTGCTAGGATTACAGGTGTGAACCACTACACCAGGCTCATTCATTTTTTTTTTAAAGAGATGGGGGTCTCATCTGTTTGAGTGCAGTCAGTGGCACAACTGGTGTAGCCTTGAACCCCTGGGTTTAAATGATCCTCCCACTTCAGACTCTGTTGTAGCTGGACCTATAGGCACACACCACTGTGCCTGGCCATCCATCTATTCATTAAACTAACACTTATTGAACATCTATGTGCTGGGCACTGTGCCTTGCACTAGGGGCACAGCAGTGAATAAGACAACTCCTTCCCACCTGTGGGGCTTACATTAGAGGAGATAAGAAAGAAAATAAGCAAAAATTAACACTATGGAGGATGGGGTGCTAAGTGCTAAGGAGAAACTACAGAGAAAGTGAGTGGTGAATATGAGCAAAGTTTAAATTTCTGTTTCTTCTTCTTCTTCTTTTTTTTTTTTTTTTTGTAGAGATAGAGTCTCACTTTATCGCCCTCAGTAGAGTGTCATGGAGTCACACAGCTCACAGCAACCTCCAACTCCAGGGCTTAGGTGATTCTCTTGCCTCAGCCTCCTGAGTAGCTGGGACTATAGGCTCCCACCACAATGCTCGGCTCTTTTTTTATTGCTATTTGGCTGGGGCCAGTTTTGAATCTGCCACACTTGGATAAGGGGTGGGCGCCCTACTGAGCCACAGGTGCCACCCTACATTTTTATTTTTTAATTATTAATTAATTATTTATTTGAGACAGAGTCTCACTATGTCACCCTTGGTAAAGTGTCCTGGCATCACAGCTCACAGCAACCTCAAACACTTGGACTTAAGCAATTCTCCTGCCTCAGCCTCCCAAGTAGCTGGGACTACATGCGCGCGCCCGCCACAGCGCCCAGCTATTTTATTGTTGTTGTTGTTGTCGTTGTTTAGCAGGCCTGGGCCAGGTTCGAACCCACCAGCCCTGGTGCATGTGGCCAGCCCCTAACCACTGAGCGACAAGCACTATCAAAGTTCAAATTTGTATTTATTTATTTGTTTGTTTATTTTAGAGACAGAGTCTTACTTTATCGCCCTTGGTAGAGTGCTGTGACGTCACAGCTCACAGCAACCTCCAACCCCTGGGCTTAGGCGATTCTCTTGCCTCAGCCTCCTGAATAGCTGGGACTACAGGCACCCGCCACAATGCCCGGCTATTTTTTTGTTGCATTTGGCCAGGGCTGGGTTCAAACCTGCCACCCTGGGTATATGGGGCTGGCACCCTACTCACTGAGCCTTAGGCGCCGCCCAAAGTTTAAATTTTTAAATAGGGAGGGTCTAGAAAGTACCGGAAAAGGTGACTTTTGAGTAAGGACTTGAAGGAGGTGAGGGAGGTTAAATTCCTGCCTCCCCCATTAGACATAGGGTCAAAACCACGTCCTTGTCTTCCTTTCATTCTTGAGCCCTGAACTCTGCACCAGCGCCTGGCAGGTGGCACTCTCTGTACTGGTGCGGGGTAAAGACAAGGGTGGGGGCATTGGGCATAATTTGGGGGTACAGAGCCAGTCCCCGCGTGCACTCACGTCCTGCAGCAGCTTCTCCAAGTTTTCCTGCAATTCATAGAAGTAGACGGTAGTGATGAGGCCGTCACGGGACTTGGTCAGACAATCCCGGGCCAGCTCGATGATCTGGTGGTGGATGAAGCTGAGCACGCCGTCGGCCAGCGGCAACACGCTGTCAGGCTCATAGGAGTGGGTGAAGTCGTGCAGTTTTTCTTCCATCTGTGCGGTGGCCTGCGGGAGGGACGGCGGCAGAGAGGGGGAAGGGGGGGCCAGTGCCGGGTTGTGCCCGGAGGCTGCAGCCACCCGGAGCCTGCGCTGAGCGCATTGGCCGCCAGGAGGCGCGCGGGGCTAAGGCGAGTGAGCGTCCAAGCCGCCGGGTCTCCCCGCCGCCGCCCGGAGCCCAGCCTCACCTTCGGGAACCTCTCCTTGTAGACGTGGTTCATCATCACTATCTCGTTGTCGTAGGAGGAGGGGGATCGCCCCGGGCTGTGGGGGACAGAATCCCGTCCTATTCGGCCCCCTGCCTCAGAGCCCACTTTATTTGCAGGGACAAGGCCTCAGACCGCCCGCTGGGAGCGCAGGAGGAGGTTGCCTGCCCACCTGAGGCTCCTTGAGCGGGGCCGTACGGCCGGGGAGCGGCGACCTCCATCCTCATCCGTGATGCTCTCGGTACTGCCGAAGTGTTTGGAGAGGAAGTGGAGTTCGTCCACCGTGGGCTGGTAAGGCAGCTGGTGCAGGCGCTCCTGGGAGGAGCAGGATGACTGCGAAGAGGGGCGGCCTGAGTCAGAGCCACCGCGGACCCCCAGAACTCGACGCTGGCCTGGGACTCCAGGAGTGGCTAATGGGCTGCTTGGCAAGATTAGAATCCGGACCAGATTTTAAATCCTTAGATTCCAGGGCCCTGGTTGGGACTCCTGGCCACAAACAGGTGGACAGGGACAGACACAGGTGGGGACTGACACAGACATGGATGTGGCCAGAGACAATGTGTTAAAACTTGAGTCAAGTCGTGGCCCTCTGCTGATAATAAACGTCCATGGCTCCCACCTTACATAGGATGAATACCTGAATCCCGCCAGACCCCAAGGTCCTGCTCTATCTGTCCCTGCCTTCCTGCCGTCACCTGTTTACCCCTACCTTGCTTGCTTTGCTCTGGCATCCTTGAGGGTTCTTGAACAAGCCAGGCAAGCTCCTGCCTCCAGGCCCTTGCACTGGCTGTTCCCTTTGCTTGGAGCACATCTACTATGGATTACTCTGCTTCCTTTTTTGCTTAAATAACAACCCTCAAAGAGCCCTCTGAAGACACTCATCATTCTTTTTTTTTTTTTTTTGAGACAGAGCTTCAAGCTGTCCCCCTGGGTAGAGTGCTGTAGCATCACAGCTCACAGCAACCTCCAACTCCTGGGCTCAAGTGAGTCTCTTGCCTCAGCCTCCCAAGTAGCTGGGACCACAGGTGCCCGCCACAACGCCCAGCTGTTTTTTGGTTGCAGCCATCATTGTTGTTTGGCGGGCCCAGGCTGGATTTGAACCCGCCATCTTAGGTGTACGTGGCTGGTGCCTTAGCCACTTGAGCCACAGGCGCCGAGCCACATCATCATTCTTTTTGTTTTTTTTCAGAGTCTCACCATGTTGCCCTCAGTAGAGTGCTGTGGTGTCACAGCCCACAGCAACCTCCAACTCTTGGGCTCAAGCGATTCTTTTGCCTCAGCCTCCTAAGCAGCTGGGACCACAGGCGCCTGCCACAACGCCTGGCTATTTTTTTGTTGCAGTTGTCTTTGTTGGTTAGCTGGCGCCAGGCCAGGCTGGAGCCCACCACCTTCAATGTATGTGGCTGGCGCCGTAACCATCATGCTATGGGCACGGAGCCACACTCATCATTCTTTATCCCTACTCTGTCTTCTTTCCTTCTGCTTTATTTATCTCTTGACTGAGTTACTACATCTTTTGGAGCTTTTTTGTTTGTTTGTTTTGTTTTGTTTTTTGAGACAGAGTCTCAATTTGTCACCCTTGGTAGAGTGCTGTGGCTTCATAGCTCACAGCAACCTCAAACTCCTGGGCTTACACAATTCTCTTACCTCAGCCTCCCAAGTAGCTGGGACTATAGGCACCAGCCACAACACCTGGCAATTTTTAGAGACGAGGTCTGGATCTGGCGCAGGCTGGTCTCCAATCTGTGAGCTCAGCTAATCCACCAGCCTTGACCTCCCAAGTGCTGGGATTACACAAGCCACTGTGCCCAGCATCTTTTTTTTTTTTTAAGAGACATGGTCTCCCTCTGTTGCCCAGGCTGAGGAGTAGTGTTGAAATCATAGCTCACTATAGCCTCAAACTCCTAGGCTCAAGCAATCCCTCTGCTTCAGCCTTCCAAGTAGATAGGACTATAGGCCTATGCCACCACACCTGGCTAAACTTTTAATTTTTTCGTAGAGACAGGATCTTGCCCAGGCTGGTCTTGAAATCCTGGCTTCAAACTATCCTCCTGACTCTTCCTCCCAAACGACAGAGACTATAGGTGTGAACAACCACACTTGGCCTGTCTTTATCATGTATTTGTTATTGATCCCTCCTACTCAAGGGCAAAGACTGGGTTCTGGCTGGTTGTCCCTCCCTGTTTAGACACAGATCCACAAAAATCAGTGGAGAGACAGGACATCCATTTGATTCTGCCTACAGTCAGAATGATCTTTTTATTTATTTTATTTCTTTGCTTATGCATTTATTTATTTTCTCACTCTGTTGCCCTGGGTAGAGTGCCATAGTTCACAGCAATCTCAAACTCTTGGACTCTTGCCTCAGCCTCCTGAATAGCTGAGACTACAGGCACGCAGTGTTCTACCTGGCTAGTTTTTCTAGTTTTAGTAGCGACAGGGTCTTGATCGTACTCAGGCTGGTCTCTAAGTCCTGAGCTTAAGCAATACACCTGCCTTGGCCTCCCAGAGTACTAGGATTATAGACATGAGCCTCCACGCCTAGCCAGAATGATCATTTTGAACATCATATTACTCCTTTGCTTAAAATTCTATCCCATACATATTTATTTTCTTTCTTTCTTTCATTTTCTTTTCTTTTCTTTCAAGACATGGTCTCCTGGGTGGTGCCTAGGGCTCAGTGAGTAGGGTGCCAGCCCATATACCAAGGGTGGCAGGTTTGAACTCAGCCCTGGCCAAATTGCAACAAAAAAAATAGCCGGGCATTGTGGCGGGCGCCTGTAGACCCAGCTACTCAGGAGACTGAGGCAAGAGAATTGCCTAAGCCCAAGAGGTGGAGGCTGCTGTGAGCTGTGATGCCATGGCACTCTACTGAGAGCAACAAAGTAAGACTCTATTTCTAAAAAAAAAAAAAAAGGACATGGTCTTCCTCCATTTGGAGTGCAGTGGCATAATCATAGCTCACTGCAGCCTTAAACTCCTGGACTCAAGGGATCTTCCTGCCTCAGCCTTTAACTGTGACCACAGGTATGCACCACCATGCCCAGTTCATTTTTAAAAAAATTCTGATGCTGGTCAGTAGAGGTGGCTCACGCCTGTAATCCTAGCACTCTGGGAGGCCAAGGCAGGTGGATTGCTTGAGCTCAGGAGTTCAAGACCAGCCTGAGCAAAGGCATGACCCCGTCTCTACTAAAAATAGAAAAACTGAGGCAAGAGGATCACTTGAGCCCAAGAGTTGGAGGTTGCTGTGAGCTATGACTCCTTGGCACTCTACCCAGGGCGACAGCTTGAGACTCTGTCTAAAAAAAAAAATTTTTTTTTAATGCACACTATATAGGACCCATATAGAACTACAATTTCAAACAGTTCAAAAAAGTTTGACGCAATTTAATGTAAAGCCATTCTATGGCTTCTGCACCGGATTTAGAATAAAATGTCCCTCTTTGCTGTGGCCGACAAGCCCCCAAATAATCAGGATTATCACCTCTATTTCTTCCCCAACCAAAGCCTCCAGCCACACAAGGCTAATTTCAACTTTCCAAATGCAGCAAGTTCTCTGTGGCCTCTGAAACAGAGACTTATGCTGTTCCACCTCCCAGGAACATCCTCTCTGCCTCTTCCACCTGCCAGATTCCTGCTGATCTTTTGTCTTGGCTGAAATGCCACCTCCTCCAGGAAGCCTTCTGTGTTGAGTCATATGCCTCTCCTCTGCTATTGCCTTGTCTGTGCTACTCCCACCAAAACTCTGACCACCTGCATTGTAAATGCTTTCTTACTGGTCTGTCATCCCCCACGAGGGCTGCATGAATCTTAGACATTGGCCCAGGTTACAGAGTCCAGCCACCGTATTTATTTCATGACAAATGTCTGCTGAACATCATGCAAAGGGATACACAAGTGAACTGAGACAGGTAGAAAAGAGGGCAGATGGAGAAAGATTTTGAGCATTGCACAGGGCAAACAAATGGGCTCTGGGTGAAAGCTATGGCCTGTCCCTGGCCAGCTGGTGATACTTGGACAAATGGCTTAAATTGCTCAGCCTTAATGTCATCATGCGTGAGTCAGACATGAGTAGGAGCCCTACAAAGATATGTTGAGAGCAGAGAACAGGGCTTTGTGGAGGGGGTACTGTAACTTACTAATATATGGACCAATGGACATCCTTGGAGGACACAAAAACCCAACCTGTCATTAAGTCCAGCCTGGACTGATAGCTTAGGTGTGGGCCTTCAGATGGAGGATACCCTGCAACCCCTATCTCCCATCCACCCACCTGCCACACTCACCGAGACGGTGGAGCTGGGTGTGTTGGTGCCATAGCCAGATGAAGGGAGTGAGGCCAGAGACCAACGGCGTCCGTCTGCCCTGGAAGCCAGCCAAGATGCTCAGAGTTCACCATGTTCCCTGGTTCCCCCACTCTTTGGAGAGTGAGAGAAGCCACTGGCCATGGCGAGGGAATATATCTGTACTCAAAGACTCCTTAAGGGTTAAAAAGGAAGTCTTTCAGCCAGACACCAGGGACTTGGAGTGAGGATCCCACTCTGTTGTCATCCCATGTGTAACAAACACTCCAGAGTGGAAATCAAGGACTGGAAAAGCCCACCTCAGGAAGTTATCCCAGAAAGATGCCAGAAATCTCCCCCTGGTGAACTTCCCATGGGAAAGCTGTCTGAGTGAGACCCATTGAGACTTTTCAGAGAATAAAAGTCTCTCCCTCCAACACAACTCTGACACATGGTCCAGTGACACACACACAATCTCTCTCAAAGTCACACTCAAGAGTGTTAGTGTGATTACTGTGTCAAGTTCATATACTGACATAAACACATTCACACTTCACACACACACACCTGTATTCCCATCTGTGGACCCAAATATTACACTCTTACACACTAACGAACAATCACACACACAAACCCTGTCATACATTCACATATATATAGACACATACACTTACTTAGACCCAACACAGACACATAGTCACCGACACATGCTTTCACATTCACACAGATACACGTTCCAGACACTGTTACTACAGCCACACACCTCATAATTCATAATCTCACACAGGTGCACAGGTATGTCTCCACACTTGTTATATATATTCACACACTTTTACAATGCTACATACACATGTTCATACTCAAACACTGACACACATTCTCATAGATGACTGTGCAGGCATCACACATTCACAATCTCATGCAGTCACATACATCTGCACCAGCCCATAGATTGCATGGTCACATGGTCACACACTCCACATACTAGACTTGTTTCCTATTCTGTCCTCCAGCAGTGGGCTAGCTCAGGCCTCCCTAGATACAGATGAACACTCAGGGCCAATCCTAGAGCCCTTTCCTGGCTTCCTCTTGCCCTCAGCTAAATTTCACAATCAAGGGGAGCTTCCCCACCATCCCCAGGGTGTCAATCTCTGTCCCCACAGTATCCCGTGACTCTCACCCCCATACCCTTTGTCTTTTTTTTTTTTGAGGCAGAGCCTCAAGCTATCCCCCTGAGTAGAGTGCTGTGGCATCACAGCTCACAGCAACCTCCAACTCCTGGGCTCAAGTGAGTCTCCTGCCTCAGCCTCCCAAGTAGCTGGGACCACAGGCGCCCACCACAATGCCCGGCCATTTTTTTGGTTGCAGCCATCATTGTTGTTTGGCAGGCCCGGGCTGGGGATTCGAACCTGCCACCTTAGGTGTATGTGGCTGGCGCCTTAGCCGCTTGAGCCACAGGTGCCGAGCCGCATACCCTTTGTCTTTTTCTTCTTTTTTTGAGACAGAGTCTCACTATGTTGCCCTCGGTAGAGTGCTATGGCGTCACAGCTCACAGCAACCTCCAACTCTTGGGTTTAAGTGATTCTCTTGCCTCAGCCTCCCAAGTAGCTGAGACTATAGGAACCTGTACAAAGCCTGGCTATTTTCTTTGTTGCAGTTGTCATTGTTGTTTAGCAGGCCTGGGCCAGGTTTGAACCCACCTGCCTCTGGGTATGTGGCTGGTGCCCTAGATGCTGAGCTGCAGGTGCCGAGCCACTTTCATCAGTCTTTGATCTCCATTTTCTGGCCTGCCTACCTCTCTGGACTCTAAGGGTAGAGACGAAATGTCATCCACCCCATATGCCTGGCTCCTAGAACACACCAGGTTTTCAAACACTGCTTTCAGAATGAATGAGTTCAAAGAAAAATTGATCTGCTAACCACCACTACCTCCCACCCCGTGACTCCCATAAAGTTTCTCCAAAAATCACCAGAGGGACAAGAGAGACCTCTTTGCCTATCCCAGTTTCAATAGTGAAATTTAGCTGAGTGCAAGAGGAAGCCAGGATAGGGCTCTAGGATTGTGCTCCCTCCAGAAAATTCATTTCATTTAAGAACACTACAGAAACCCTCTGAGACCTGGGGGAAAAAACCTGAGATTCCACCTCTTGGACCCTTGAGAAATCTCCTTAGTCGCCCTCCCCCACCTCAGGGACCAAGAGTTAGTCCCTAGATGGACATCGAGCAGTCTGCGCTTGCGCACCTCATCTTGTCTACCCCGTCCTGTTGCTATGGAAACACCCGGCCAAGAGCCCAAGGCTTGGGAGCCCTAGACCCCGGGCACAAAGCGCATGCGTTTTAGCACTGCCTCAAAGGAAGCCCCTCCCTTTTCGAATTCTAGATCGGCGATTTGCCCCGCCTTTTTATAGGCCCCTCCCCGAAGGCTGGGTGATTTTTTTCTGCTGGGATCTTGGGGCACTCGCGGGTCCCTTCAGAACCTGGGTCGGTGCAATTAGGAGGAGAACAGATAACAGCCTAGACGGTGGCTGGGAAGGATCTGGCCAGGGTTCTGGGGTCCTGGGGAGGAGGGACTCACCTTCGGGAGGAGGCAAACGAGAAGTGGGCGGGAGTGTTGGGGGAGAAGTTGCGAGGACTGTCCAGGGGACTGCTACCTGTGGCGGAAAGGAGGAGCTTTAGACCAAGGTTTGGGGAGCAGTCTCACCAGACCTCGTGATCCCTAAAGTAGGTTGCAAGCAGCAGCCTGTCCTGTCTTTAGCTCATCTCCGCCCAAGTATGGGTAGGCCACGCCGCTTGAGCAGTGGACCCTCTCTAAACTTTCTAGTCCCGCCTGAACTCTGCCAACTAATGCGTGTCTCCCTGCGATCTAGTCAAGCCCACACAATGATGGCCTCGCCCTTTATCCAATCTGGGTTGTCTTCATCCAGACTCCGCCCCTCCTGGAGATTGACCACGCCCCTCTCCTGTGGCGCCCGCCTCCTATAGTCTGATCCACGTCCATCTCTGGTCTCACCTAGGTGGCCTGGCAGAGGGGAATGGGGTCTCGGCAGCGTGGGCGAAGTGCTGGTCAGGATGAGGCTTTTCCGGTTACTGGTGCGGCAACTGCGGGGAAGGCGAAGCAGGGGGGCCGGACCGGGCCTCAGCTCTGTGAATCCTTGAGCCCACCCAGCGGCCTCCCATATCAGATCCCAGTTTATCTCCTATCCGTGTGTACTCGAAGGTGCCCCCGGAGAAATCCGGGGAGGATGTGGTCGAGGCCGTGGGAAGACTGTATATGGTAGGGGATGAGCATGTGATATGTGTGAGAGATTCTCATGTAGATCCTGTGAGGTCACAGCGTCAGTCACCGTGTGATAGCCTCAGTGTCTAGGTGACACTATTGGTAATGACAAGTGTCTGTGTGTCCTTCAGTATTTGCTTGACATTCACTGTATATATTCACATGTGGCATTTCCTGTGTGAATTCAACACTGTGTGACACTAAGTTCATTCTAATGTGATATCATGTGTGACACTCCGAGTTTACCCTAGGTGACACAGCTTGTGCATTTGTCTGTTTGTGTGACACAGTGTGAAACACCACTTGTCTAGGATTATGTACTGTAACGCGTGCATGAAGCGTGATTTCTCCAACATGTATCTACGTCTTTGTGCAGCATTCTGAGTTTGAGATGCTGTCCCCCTCTTTGCGTGTGACATTCATCATATGTGTCCATGTGTAGCGTCTTCTATGTGAGTTTAACATCCTGTGATATTTTTTTTTTTTTGAGACAGAGCCTCAAGCTGTCCCCCTGGGTAGAGTGCCGTGGCATTACAGCTCACAGCAACCTCCAACTCCTGGGCTCAAGCGAGTCTCTTGCCTCTGCCTCCCAAGTAGCTGGGACCACAGGCGC
>CAUYTI010033223.1:0-44579 GCA_963575145.1 Galago senegalensis | reverse complement strand
GGACCTGGCGCCACAGGTTGCAAGCGTGGACCTGTCACCATAGGTCGCAGTTGCTGCCTGCCCTGAGTTTTTTCTGGCTGACACCGTAGTTCTGGGCTACACTTCCAATCCAGCAATTCACCTCTTTGCTGCTCACCCTGCTCTACTTATCAGCGCAAGGACTCCACGCAGAAGAGATCCAATAAGCCCACTCTTACCTGAAACCACCAGGAGAGTTGACTCAGGGATGCATCTCCTCCGCCATCTTGCTCCGCCTCCTGGAATTTTTTCTTTTGAAGCAGAAGAAATAAGACCACAGGGTGCCGATGGATCCAACCCACTCACAGCCTGACCTCTAATAGTCCCATTTGGACTGGGCCACAAGGAGGACAGAAAGGAAGGTGCCAGCTCCCACTACAAAGGCAGCGGTGCTGTATATGCATATTTTATGCCTGTCTTCCCACAAGATGGTATGATATATAAGGACTTGGATATGGGGATCAAATGACAAAGGAACCATTTCTGTGTGTTGTTTTTAGCCTTAATTTCACTAGCACCTATGATTAAAATGAAATTATATTGAAGTTATAATGAAAATTTTATCTATTGAATGAAACAGCAAATAAACTCTGTTTTTTAAATTCGGCATCATAGTCTTATAAACATGGGCAAAAAGTTGTATCTCTATATTCATTCACATGGTGCTTAGCCATGCAGGCTAGTTGAATATGCAAGAAAAATATTCAATTTAATAATAACCTGGTTTGTAACTGGAAAAAAAAGTGGAAAAATAGTATAAAGAAAAGATCACCAGTACTGCTCCTCACCTCCCTCCGAAAAAACCAATCATAGTTTTTTTAGAGTTTTTTTCTTTTGGGCCTTTTATCTATGTGTGTCTGTGCATGCATATATGCTTATGTACCCATGCACATTATAGTTCAGCTATTCAGTAAAATTTGTTGTGTTCAACACTAACTTAGTTCTGAGGTTATCTAATGGGGAAAATAGGGCTCAAATGCTCATAAGACACTTAGATATCTTATTAAATCATAATTTTTTAAGAACAGAAAAATCTGCTGTATCTATTACCAATCACTTAAAAAAAATAAAGAAGATGAGCTATCTTAAAAAAGGCCAGGAGTGATCAAAAAATTTTTATAATCAGGCTTTGGAGATGAACTAATTCAACTGCTGATGATAATCGCTCTACTTGTGAGGGAGGAAGTCTAATGCTGATGACTTTATGATCTTTTAGCCTGTAGGAGTTCTGGGTTAAATGCTCCTATTTGAAATCTAAAACCACCAGACATACCACATGGTGGGCCTTTTTCTCTTTTCTTTCCAAACTCAGCCTTATGGGTCCCCTCCTCATTATCCCATGTTCATATACTGTAATCATATTTTTGCCTGCCTCCGTTAACTGTGAACTTCTTCAGGACAGAGGTAATATCTTTATCTTTATAACTTTATTTTAGTGGGAGGCAAATGGGCACTTCATGTGCATTTAATAAATCTTTATTGAAGAAAAGTTGGAAGGAAGAATGGGAGGAACCATATTCTATTTTTATACTGTAAAAATTAGTCATGACCATGAAATATAGACTAAAGAACACAAAGGCATGTTCCTTAATATTTTGCGGAACAAAAATATAAACCAAAACAAAAGAGAAGAAAGAAAATAAGCAAGTAGAGACAAGTCTTGCTCTGTGCCAATATTACCTGAAACTGTATTAGTAAAGTCTCTGATTTCAATGAAAGAAAAGCATTAATAGAAAAAAGAACTTTAGATAAACATCTGCCCAATTCTGAGCTCCCTTTTTGTTCTTGGTTATGCTATTACACATTTTAGTCTTTGTCTGGCTAATACTTCTTCCTCTCCATCTCTAACAGCACAACTAACTGGAGCCCTGCTTATGAACTTCCAGGAATTTTCCAAGGATGGGCTGAGAATGCCCTCTCGACAATCTGGTAATTCTGATCTAATTTGGGAGTGAAGACTGGAATATTGGCAGATCTCTCCCTAAGCTCTAAATATTTTCATAATTTGCACAGGCTTTGGGAAGACTTCTATTCCCAAAGGAATTTTTTTATCCCATAAACATGACCACCCAAGATGAGAAATATGAAAAATATTTGGAATATTTGCAGCTGTGACCACCTCCTCTCACATGTGTGTCTTCTTTCAGTTGATTTCTGAGGACTGCACATATGCTAGCATTGGAATCTAGGTACCTGTAAGATCATCAGTAGGCCAGGACCCCAGCTGGCATGCTTTGCAGGTGTATTCATCAAAGACATACTCATTCTCTTTACAAGGTGTACAGGTCCAACAACAGCTGACTTCCCCCTTCCGGATCACCTAAGGCAAATATTTAAAATATTGATTAATTATTTTTGCATGGTAAAAATCCAGCAACCCTTTACTGAAATGTACTGCTCTGCAAAGCAGAAAGGACTTTCGCATACATTATTTTAAATGTAATCAGGTAAGCAGTATTAAGTACTAATACTTTTATATTGTAATTAATTGAAGAAACTGATGTTGAATTTAAACAAATCCATCATCATAAAGTTGGTTGGTGGCAGAGTTAAGAATTAAATTCAATGCAAGTCTTTATATAATTAGTTTGGGATACCTGTATTTAATTATCTGCGTTTGTATTTATATAAATATACATATGTTTATATATGTGTGTACGTAAATGAATTTTCCACTAAATCTGTGCCTCTCCTTTTCTCAAATTAAGAAATTTTTCTGTCTAGATTTACCTTGGCTTCCCTTCATTAGTTGAATAATTGTGACCAAAAAATTTTATATCATCTAATATTCAAAAATCTATCCATATTGACAAAAATAATTAAGAATTTGTACTGGGTAGAAAGACAGAAGAAGAAGATAAAGGTTTTTCTGAAGGTAAGCCTTTGATCTCTTTCTAATAAAAATCTGGTTCAATAATTCAGCATTTATTTCTAGTTTAGTAGTTTTGTTTTGCTTGGGATGAAGGAGGATAAGGTCATCAAGATTATTTCGTAGCTCTACATCTATTTGAATTGTTAAGACAATAAAAAACAATTGAAATATTTTAACAGTTAAAAAAGTTACAGATATTATTCTTTACAAATGTATATATCTTTTTGTCTCACCATTGGTACATGAATAGCTTCTGTTGGACAGAGACAGCATTCATTAAATATTCTTATAAGTGATTAAAATTATGATTAATGTTCAGCAGTAACTAGACATGGCAATAGTTGTGCTTTGTAGTCCTTGTTTCAGATGCTGACTCTCTGAATGACTTCTGGTGATTGCACCATCTACATGCCTCTATCCAGATACCGTTGTCAGCTGACACGCCTTATTTACATTCTATAGTATTCCTCGTTCAAACTCTTAAAATTGCAGCAATACAAGTAGGGAATAATGACAAAAGGGCCTGAAACATCTTTTCCCTAAAATAACCAAATAAATGAGGCAAAATTGCTCTCTAGACCTTCTTAATCTAGCTGAAGTATTCTCCATAAAAATAGTGACTACTTACAGGCTATTTAGTGCATGTCATATGCTTTTATCCTGTTAAAACATTAGAACAGCTCTGTATGAGGTAGCTAGTTTTATTTTTTCATTTTCCTCACATAGCATGTTAGGATAGATGAGGGATAAAACAATGTACGTTGGAATTTAAGGCTCATGCTCACAAATATTGAGCCATACTGGAAGGTAGACTTCATGATATTTTCAAAGCTGTAGGTGGGAGAGTACTTACTGGTTTGAGAGCAGGGGCTTCTAGGGTGTTTTTGTTTTTGTTTTTTTTTTTTTTTTTTGAGATGGAGTCTCACTATGTTGCCCTCAGTAAAGTGCTATGGTGTCACAGTTCACAGCAACCTCAAACTCTTGGGCATAAGCCATTCTCTTGCCTCAGCTTCCTAAGTAGCTGGGACTACAGGCGCCTGCCACAACGTCTGGTTATTTTTGTTGTTGTTGTTGCTTAGCAGGCCTGGGCTGGGCTCAAACCTGCCACCCTTGGTGTATGTGGCTGGCACGGTACTCACTGAGCTATGGGTGCCAGGCCAGAGGGGTTCTAGTCTTACCTAAGTAGTTGTGCAGCCTTGAACAGTCCTCTAGCTGACTGATGCACAGTTCTTTCCAGACTGAGCCTATTTGTTTTTATTCCCGAGGATTGAATAAAACATCATAGTGATTTTTAGCATGTAGACCACTCTGTTACCTATTTTTATTAATGATATGTATATAAATACCCATACATAGAAATGAAGAATTTCATTTTCAAGGTAACTTCAACTACACTTGGTAAAACTATCCTTGGATAATCACAGATGTAATGAGGGTAGGTGGGCATAGTGCAAATACTGAAAGATTCACCTTATAGACTTTAGAAGGACAGGCAAATAAATGCAGCCACATTTCCACACCATCCAGTAAGAAAGATGCTCATTTTCTATGGCTCAATTTTTGTTGGTTTGTGAATTTCAGTTTCTTGCCAAAATAAGTCCAAGCCCTTTTTCAAGAATAACTCCAATATTGCAATCTATTTTTGAATCAACAGTGGCAACTCATCTTCTTCAGATCATTTAGAATTGATTTGTTTTATTATTTTTGCATGTTATGTTCTATTTACATTCATTTTGAACAAAAAGTAGTGACAATTCACTTTTATGGCAATTCCCATTCTTTTTGAATATCCTGGGAATAGTGGTACCTTCTCTATGAATAAAAATATGTAACATATTGGAAACTTTTTAAAACTAAACTCTTTCATGAAAACTAAAATCTGAACAGTGCAATGAGATATTGATATCATTAAGGCTGCTCAGTTGCAGCCTTAAACTATATTACGAAATTCTTGTTAATTTTGTGAAAATTGTTTATAAATAATGTGAAAATGAGCTCTAGTTAATAAAATAGACTTTGGGATTAAATAAGACTAAACAAGTATTATTACAAAATAACTAGTGTTAAAAATATGATAACAGGAAATCAAATTCTTCTATTGTGTAAGTTATTACCAATAGAATGAAATAGAAAAGTATATAAATAAAGTTTTCAAATCATACTTTTAGTGCTTTGAAGTTACGAGTTCAAATATATTGCTAGAAGAGTCAAAAAGAAAACATCCATAAGGTAATTTACATTGTGCAATCTTTCTTAAGGAAGCACTGGACATTATGAAGTATTGATATTCTGAGTGGATCTATAAGAGATTTCATGTGAAGAGTTTAACTGCAAGATGGCTGGCCAAGGGGTACAACTTTTTGTCACTGTATGTCAAGAAGTAGTAAGTTTTCTGCAAAGGGCCAAATAGTAAACTCTCAGGCTTTGGGCCATTCATCCTATAATGCAACTCAAATGCTCTACACTGCCACTTTGAAGGGAAGTAGACATAGACAATATGTAAGCCCATGAGCTTGGTTGTATTTCAATAAAACTTTATTTACAAAAATAGGCAATTGGTCAGATTTAGCTTGTGGGCCACAGTTTGCCAACTCCAGCTGTAAACCATAATAAGATATACTAAAATTTTAGGTATTTTTTAAGCTATTGAGCCAATTAGTAGACATTAATAAATTTATTTTTTTATTTTTATCTTCATTTTACTTTCTCTTCTTTGCCTTTGGTCTTATGCTTTCTAAGTGTTCAGAACTATCTTTTGAAGACCTTATTATCAATACTAAAATATTTCAGATTCCATCTTAATCACTGATGAACAAATACCTAAGATGTATTCTAAACAGAGAGAAGGTGAGATTGATTAAAAAGATCAAGGCCAACAGAGTCAGGTATATACACTGCCTGAAATGTGGTATGATAATACTTCAATGACAATCAACAAATAAGTTATTTTGATATCACTTTTTTTCTATAGGGAAAAATGAACCCCAATAGCTATCTCCTCCCCTTTTTATTATTATCTTTATCTTCTCTCTCTCTCTCTCCCTCTTTTTTTTTTTTTTTTTTTTTTTGCAGTTTTGGCTGGGGCCAGGTTTAAACCCATCACCCCTGGTATATGGGGCCGGCGCCCTACTCCTTGAGCCTCAGGCACCTCCCTCTTTATCTTCTCTTTCTTCATTGCCTTTTTATTTCCTATAAATGTGGCCAGATCTTAGCCTAAAAGTAGCTGTTCAATGTCCCCAAATTATTAAATTTATCCCTACCTGGTTTTCACCAAATGTAATTTTTTTATACTTTTAAATTTTATTTTTTAAGTTGGCACATTATATGCATATTTATGGGGCATATAGTGATGTTTTAATACATAGAATATATAGTGATCACATAAGGGTAATTAGCATATCTATCCATCATCTCAAACATTTATCATTTTGTGTGTGTTGTAAACACTCAATATTTTCCTTCCAGCTAGAAACTATATAACATATCATTATTAACTATAGTCATCCTACAGTAGTATAGAACCCGGGGGCTTATTCCTCCTATCTAGCTGTAATATCGTGTCCTTTAACACATTTCTCTCTGCCCTTTCCTTCCTCCTCCCCTTTCCAGACTCTGCTATTCTTCTGTTCTACTTTTTACTTCTGTGAGATCAACTGTTTGTAGCTCTCCCATAAGAGTGAGAACATGTGGTGCTTAACTTCCTGCTTCTGCCTTATTTCACTTAGCATGCTGTCCTTCAGTTCCGTCACGTTGTCATGAATGACAGGATTTCGTTTTTCTTTATGGCTGGATAGTTACAGGCATGGTGTATGTGTACACATTTTTCCTTACCTATTCCTTGTGGTATTGAATCACCATTATATTCTGTTCGATCTGCAGGCCCAGATGAAGGGTTAACCCTCAGTTCTATCTCCCCCTCATTGCTCCTCTCCTTTGGTCTCTCCCTTCACTGATCCTACATGACAGTGAGCTCTCTGGTTCTCTCTGTTTCTCTGAACCTGCTCCTGTTCTGTGTCTGCCTCTTTTTCCTCCTTTATACTTTAGAAGCAGGTCAACCTCAAGTTCTATTCTTGGTTCACATTTATTTCTTCTTTACACTTTTAGGTTGAGTAATTTTATCTACTCTTACCAGCTTCACCTTTAGTTCTATTTAACTAAATCCTAAATCGTTATCTTGGGTTTTACTTCTCCTTGTTCTTGACCAATGCTTTCCATTCCCTTTCTGCTATCTCAGAACCAGCTCCCAAACTAACTCATCACGTTTTCTCTGAAACCATCCCTGTGAAAATTTTTAATTACTAAAGCTTGGAATTTTAAATGATTGTCTTGGACTTTATTCTCTTCTCCATTTTAACATCTAGCAGGTAGTCAGGTCTGATACTTCTGTAATGTTTTTCCCAAATATGTCTCCTTCTTTCTTTTCATTCTCCCAGCTTTTTCCCTATTTCAGGGCCTTCCCACTACTGTTACAGTGTCCTAATTCGTCTCTTATTACATTTTTTCATGTTTTATAACTCCACTCACTAATATTCACCTACCACAGGCCAATTTATGTAAATATGTTAGTCAAAATTATTTTCGGACTCCTGTAAAATAATATTTAAGTTACATCTATTTAGCATGACATTTGAAACTCTCTGCCAATCTGGTTTTAACTTATCATTGCAAATCTCTCTTTTAAAATAGCCACATAGGACAATGCACCCTATATTTCTCTCTAATATTGCAGAACAGTCTTCAACTGACTACTTTCATACCTTTTCTATTACTTTTCTCTTTACATAAATGATCTTTCTCTGTAAGTATACCAATTTTTTACGGTACAACTTTTGACATTTCATTCAGAAGAAATGTCTCTTTTTCTCCTTTTGTTTCTTGCAACAGAGGCTCACTCTGTTGCCCAAGCTAGAGTGCCATGGCATCCACTTAGCTCACACCAATCTGAAACTTCTAGGTTCAACCAATCCTCCTGCCTCAGCCTCCTAAATAACTGGGACTACTGGTACATGCCACAATGCCCAGTACATTTTTTAGTTTTAGTAGAGATGGGTCTCACTCTTGCTTAGACTGCTTTTGAATTCCTGCACTCATAGGATCCTTCCACCTCAGTCTCCTAATGTGCTAGGATTATAAGCACAAGCCACCATCCCTGACATTGGCCTCTCTTTTGTTAAACCTATATAGCTCTTTTTTCTTTTATAATGAAGTTATCACTTTTTATATGAAGTTGCTTATCTGAGTCCATGATATTTTTCCTCATACAGACTGTAAATATTCTGAGGAATGAAAGATGTCTCATGTATGTTTGTCACATTGATATTAACTATTATATTAATAGGTATTTAATGTGCTTTCCAACTATAAAGTATCTAGGAAGTAATGTCTGTAAAGGCTTGCATCTGCAGAATGGTCGTGGACAAACATGGCTCATTGTTGGATCATTTATAGCAGCTACTAAGACTATTGTGGGTTTCATGAGTGAGAAAAAAGTAAAGAACAGGATCTCTGACATTAGAAACTTACAATGTAAAAGATAAAACAAGTTGTATCAAATGTTTACAACAACCAATTATAATTAACACTATTGAGTTCACAAAAAAATTTAAAAATAACCCATGGCCACCATTGTACCTTTATCTGGCCTTTCTCACAGGGTTCGCTGCAGACAGATCTGATGATGTTGCTTTTCTTGGACCATACTTCATCATCATCCATTTTTAATTCTCCATTGTCCCAACTTCCAACATTGATGTAATCAAAATAATCTTTTCCCATTTCCTTGAAATTCATTATTTCATACCTTAGGAATAAGAATATAGCAATTATTCTGCTAAAGATATAAATATTCATCTATAAAAAGCCAATGGATCTTATTTCTCCAAATGATATCTACATTTCATATAAGTAACACTGGAATTTTCCATGATAGTTCAGTTAGAATAAAAAAAAAAAAATCTTGTCTGTTTCATTTTCTCTTCAGAGACCACTTTTTTTTTAACTTTCAAGTTTACACACCTGAAATAGAAAACAGTCCCATGTGAGAAGGTGACTTGACCTCTGCACGATGAAAGACAGTTTTGAAATAACTTCAAGAAGTTTAAATAAGTACTACTGGTAGGCTTCTAAAAAAAAGATAGGAATGTTTCTGTCTCCACTTAAGAGAAATGATAAAAATTTAATTTGGTAACTGAGAGGGGAATTTGGTAAATCTTTAATCTTTCTCTCAGCCTTAGGGAATATGGGGATAATTAGGATAGAGCTTAATTTTACCTTTCTTATTTTACCCTCTATCAATGGCTAAAGTCATTGTACAAAGGCAATTTTAAAAGTGCTTTAAAAAAAATGTCTGAAAATGGATAGCTTCTAAAGGACCTCGTGCAATGGAAAAATGATTGAAAGAGAGTAAGAGTTTGTGGACCAGCTTTTAGTACCTATTTTTTTTTTAATTTTAGATTAATATGAGGGTACAAATGACTAAGTTACATTGTTTTCATTTAGGTAAAGTTGCAGGTGAGCCCTTCATGCAGGGCTGTGCTATACACCCTTACCTTGTGCCCATTAGGTGAGAGCTTTCCAATCCCCGCCCTTCTCTTCTCTCCTCTTTGCCCCATTCCCCTCCCCCTCACTTGAATTTAATTGTGTTTTTCTCTCATGAGAGAGTATACTAGTTTATCTATTGGTTTTATGCTAATATTGAATACATTGGACACTTGTTTTTCCATTCTTGACTTATGTTACAAAGAAGAAAATTAGAAAATTACCATTTTCTAATCTGAGGACATTAGAGAAGTGGTGGCATAACTATGTCGCTTCCTGCAGGTGCTCCGCAGGCACACACGCCTTCACATAGTATCATTTCACATTCTGCGATTCTTGCTCCCCAGGACTCCTATATAGCCTCCAAACTTCTGTGTGTAGATCTGGAACTTGATGTGAGTGGAAAACTTCCTAGCCTTTGGATTCAAGGGACCAGATGACTGTGCTCAAACCAATGCTGTTACAGAAACATTGGAAACAAACCTGACATCCTCTATAGAAGCCTGTGTTGCCAAGTGATGTTATTCTGTTCTCACTCCCAATCGCACCGTAAAAAGTAGCCTTTTTGAGAACGTTAACTCATTCTTATGTTTTGTTTGCTGCTTAGTAGCTTAAGGATTATCCTGCAGTGTTTGCAGTCAGTGACAATTTGGGTAACTATATAAATTGCACAGTTTTGCTTGGTACCAAAAGTACCAAGTGTTTACAGGACACTTTCCTTCCCACTCTGTCAGTTACCCCATGAGCGTGCAGTGAGCTGACACCCGAGAACGCAGAGCACTGGAGTAAAAAGAACTAAAGAACTCATGTATTATGTCATTGACTACTAGTCAAGAGGTGACTTTCTGTGAGCAAATAACCTTTGTAGCTGCTAGGATGAGAGAAAGAAAGAAATGCCAGTGTCAGGAGGCTTCTTTCTTTGCCGTTTATGATTTGAAGAGATATGAGGGTTTCACTGCTCACTTAAAATGAGCTGTCAACCTCATCTCTACCAGTTTTAACCCTTCATTAAAACTGTTAATTCCACAGATAATGAAACTGGAGCTCAGTGAGGCTAATTAGTATGACCAGATTTCAGAGTATGTAAATGTCAGAGCCAGGACCTAAACTAATCCTCCAGATTTCAAGTCTGCTGTTCTTCCCTGCCCATTAGACTGTCCTACATCTACTGAATAGAGCTAAGGCATCATTGATAATTGCTTAAATATTGTAAAAATTTGAACTATTTTACATTTAAAGCTCTTATCTCTACACCCATGCCTCCTTCGTTTTATGTTCAAGAAATAATAAAAAGTGAAGGGATCCAGTTTTTGAAGAAAATACATGGAAACTGTATAGAATGGAAAATGTCATATTGACAGGGAAATGATTTCAAGAAAAGTTAAATCTTAATCTTTTTTTCTTTTGGGTTCAACTCAGTAGACTTATTACAACTACATTAGAGACAATGACTTCTCCCTTTGGAATTGGCTGTTTGATTTTTGATTATTGTTTTTTACCTACAAGACAAACACAAAGAAATATTATCACTCATGGCCATATCTATGAAAATAGAACATTGCCTTAAATATCTAGTGACTGTACACTAAAAAAAAAAATTTAAAAATAATTCTCCACAGAAAAGGATTCTGCATTTGTGTATGTATATGTGTGTGTGAGTGAATTGGTAAGAGTTCTTTTATTTTTCAGAGATAGGATAAAGATTTTATTCCCCACCAAATGTGCATGTTTTAAAAATGCCCTTATTTAAGTTTTAGGTAAGAATTAAAACACATAATGGCTTCTTGTGATGTTTATGCATGATTTAATGTAGAAGATTTTTAATTTTCCAAAAACAAGCAGTACATAATTCAGTGTGCTCTTTTTTTTAAATTAAATCATATATACATAGATTATGAATATATTTATGCCTTTGTGGGATTCAATGTGTTGATTATTTGTACAAATTGAAGTGCTTACATCCTACTAACATAGCTTTTGCCTCATTTACTTAATCACAGTGTTAAGACATTTGTGTGTAATACTTGATAGATTTGACTTGTACCCTTGCAATATGCTCCATAGGTGTGGTCCTACCATTAACCCTCCCTCTATCGAAACTCCCCCCCTCCCCTCCCGTCCTTCAGAGAGGTAGACAGATATATGGAACAGATTGAAAACCAAGAGATGAACCCAGACATGTAACATCATTTGATCTTTGATAATAAGCCTATCAAATATATAAATTGGGGAAAAGATTCCCTATTTAACAAATGGTGCTAGGTGAATTGGCTGGCGACTTGTAGAAGACTGAACTAGACCCACACCTTTCTCCTCTAACAAAAATTGACTCTCATTGGTTAAAGGACTTAAACTTAAGACATGAAACTATAAAAATGCTCTTTGTTTTTGACAGCTGTAGTAAAGACCAAGATTAGTGTGTCATTCCAATCAAAGACATTGGAGTATAAATCCTCTGCTCCCTTTTTTTGAATTCTTCCCATCCCCCTTCCCATTCCTCTTTTTCTCCTCATCTTCTCACTCTGTTCTCTTCCTCCCTCTCTCTCTTTCTTTCCCTTCCTTCCCTTCTCTCTCTCCCCCACTTACTTTCTGTGTCTCTGTTTTTGAAACTGCTTTTTCATCACAGTGTGTCCATATATGTCATCTATCTTCTGTAATATCTCTTCTTCCTTTTCCTTTTCTTTCTGCCTACCTCCTTCTGTTTCTTTCTTACTTGGACAGAATTTAGAGCTAACCTTGAATAACTTTAAATATGAATTTCATATATCCCTCAAAAACAAAATAAGCAGACTAAAACAATAATAACAATAACAACAAAAAATTCTATTAAAACACTTAAAAGAAACTAGAAAAAGGAAGATTTATGTTGAATAGAAATAAGGAAATTTCTAAATGGTTAGAACTCTGAAAATTAGAGCAGGCTAAGAAGATAGTGAGGTTTTCTCTACCCAAGCGGCTGAAGCAAGGTTTCAACAGAGGAACTGAAAAATTATTTGGGGAGAGGATTACAGAGAATATTAGATTTATGTGGCACCTAAGGCTGTCTCAGTCTATAATTCTGGTGCTACGGTACTTTTGTTAAAGAAAATGTGTAATTTTAAAAAATTTGCTAATTGGCTGTGGGATGGCATAATAAATACTCTAATCCCTGTTTCATACAACAACACAATTACAATGATCTGTGCCTTGGAACTGGATTAAACAAATTAAAGAGAGACCAACAGAGTTAGTTTGACCCAAAACATCAATGGTCACTGATAATAGAGCTCTTTTCTATTAGGGACATTTAACCATTTCAGGTGTAATATAAAAAATACTAAGGTAAATTTTCATTTAATTACTGTTCCTGGGGGTTGCATATTGTCCTTGGTCTGTTACTTAATCGACTGTGTAGCCTTGGGTGTGTCTCTTTGTTTATCAAAATCCAATTATCTTCCCAGGAAAATCTGGACATCAAAACAGATCATCTATTTCTCTATGGTCCTTCTCTGAGCACAGCCTTAGATTAAGAATTCATGTGCAAATAAGGCCATTATCTGCAGTTTCTACTGTTCTAGTGTCATATTTTTCATTTGCCCCAATGTATTTTTTTCTTATTCTTTTCTTTTGGTGTATGTTTTCTTTCTTTTTTTCATCTGTTGGCTTTTTTTCCTTTTTATTTAGATTCAAAGTATTAAGTTGGTGCAAGTATTTTTGGTTACATGGATCATTTTTGTAATGCTTGAGTCCCATCGATAGGTGTGCCCACCACCTAAATAATGCTCATTTTATCCACTAGTTAGGCTTTTGCCCCTTCCTTCCTTCCTCTTCCCCACTGCTTGATATCCATTAAATTTTACATTCCTCTGTGCACATGTATGCTCATTGGGTAGTTTCACTTTAATAGCAAGTACATGTCTGTTTAATTTTCCATTTTGGGGAAACTTCATTTAGGATAGTGGTCTCCAGTTCTGTTCAAATTGTTGCAAAAGACATTAATTTATCTTTTTTATGGCTGAGTAGTACTCCATGGTAAACATTTACCACATTTTTTTAATCCCCTCATGAATTGATGGGCACTTGGGTTGATTCCATATGTTTGCATTTGTGAATTGTGCTGCAGTAAACATTCAAATGCTGATGTCTTTTTGATACAATGAGTTCTTTTCTTTTCGGCAGATCCCTACTAATGGGATGGCTAGACTAAATGTTAGGTCTATTTTAGTTCTTTGAGGAATTTCCATACCAATTCATACATTTTCATTCAAGTGTATGAATTTCCATACATTTAGTTCTTTGAGGAATTTTCAAAGCAGTTATAATAATTGGCAATTCCACCAACAGTATATAAGGATTCCTTTCCCTCTGCATCCACATAGCATTTGCTGTTTTGGGACTTTTTAACAAAAGCCAATCTACCTTGGGTAAGGTGATATCTCATGGTTTCAGTTTGCATTTTCCTGATGATTAATGACACTGAGCATGTTTTTACATGCTTATTGTCTATTTGCCTTTCTTCTTTTGAAAAGCTTCTGTTCATCTTTCTTGCTCACTTTTTAATGGGTATGTTTGTTTTTTTCTTGCTAATTTTCTTGAATTCTTTATAGATTCTGGATATTAGCTCCTTATTGGATGTATAGCTTGTAAATATTTTCTCCCATTCTGTAGGTCATCTGTTTGCTTTGTTAATTATTTCCTTAGCTATGAAGAAGATTTTTAGTTTAATCAAATCCCATTTATTTATTCTTGTTGGTGCTACGATTGCCATTGGGGTCTTAGTCCTAAATGTTTGCCGAGGCCAATATCTAGAAGAATTTTCCTCCCATTTTCTTCTAGAATGCTTATGGTTTCATGCCTTAGGTCTAAATATTTTATCCATCTTGAATTAATTTTTGTAAGTGGTGAGAGATGTGGGTCCTGTTTCATTCTTCTCCATGTAACTATTCATATTTTCCACCCCCATTTGTTGTCTAGGGTTTCATTTCCCAGAATGCTTTGTTTTCTGCTTTGTCAAAGATCAGTTGGCTGTAGCAGATGTTTTTTTATCTGAGTTCTTTATTCTGTTTCCATTGGTCTATGTCCCTATTTTTGTACCAATACCATGCTTCTTTGTTTACTGTAGCTTCATACTATAGTTTGAAGTCTGTAATGGGACGCCTCCAGATTTGTTCTTTTGGCTTAAGATTGCTTTGGCTACTTGAGCTCTTGCCTGGTTGCAAATGAAGCATAAGATTAATTTTTCAGATATTTGAAACATGACATTGTAATTTTGCTAGGGATTGCAATGAATCTGTAAATCTCTTTGGTTAGCATAGACATTATTATTATTATTATTATTATTATTATTATTACTATTATTACTGTCTGGGGCCAGGTTTGAACTGGCTACTTCTGGTCTATGGGGCTGGCACACTACTCCTTTGAGCCACCACAGACGCCACCCCAGCATAGACATTTTAATAATGTTAATTCTATTGGTCCCTGAGCAAGATGTTCGTCCATTTGTTTGTGTTCTATGCAATTTCTTTCGTTAGTTTTCCATAGTTCTCCTGGTAGTGATCTTTTATCTCCTTGGTTAAGTATATTTGTAGGGATTTTATTTTCTTTGCAGCTATTGGGAATGTTATTGAGTCTTTGCTTTGGCTCTTGGTTTGATTGTTATTGGTATATAGAAATGCTATTGATTCCCGTACACTGCTTTTGTAACTTGTGACCTTGATGAATTTATTTATCAATTCTGGGAGTCTCTTTGTGGAGTCTTTGGGGGTTTCTAGATATAAGATCATATCATCTTTCCCAATTTGGATATTCTTTCTTTCTTTTTCTTATCTGATTGCTCTGGCTGGGACTTCCATCACTATGTTGATTAGGTGACAGTGGGAACTCTTAACCCAGTTATTAGGAGAAACGTTTTCAAAGCTTCCCTATTCAGCATTATGTTGGCTCTGGGTTTAACATATTTGGCTTTTGTAATTTTTGATGATTCATGTACGTTGAGCCATCTTTGCTTTCCTGGGATGAAGCCCACTTAGTCCTGATGAACTACTTTTTTGATGTGCCTTGAATTCAATTTGCTGGTATTTTATTATTTTTGCATCTATAGTCATAGGGGGTATTGGTCTATAGATTTCTTTTTATGTTGGCCCTTTCCTAGTGCCCAGTCTCATAGGCTGGGGTTTGTCTCAGTGGTCAGAGATAGGTCAGAGCTGCTGTTCAGCCACAGTTCTTTCCTAACACCTAGGAGCCACTACAGAAGTTGCTCTAGGTTTCCCAGGTGGTACTCATGATGTCTGAGGTTCTTCCTCTGCGCAGATCCCACTCAGAGAAAGAGGACTCCTCAGCCCTAGTCTCAGGGCATAGCATGGGGAGCATCTGTTCTGTTGACCTGGAGGGAGTGATGCAAAGGTTACTGCTGGAAAGCTGAGTCCCAAGGGCAGTTTGTGCCATGTATCAGTGTAATCTGGATGTCATCAGCTGTAGTAATAAGGTATTGGTGACACTCAGATCTCTACTCTTACTGCTTTCTGATGCATTGTTTTTGCAGATACTCTTAGGAATTTCTGAATCAATCTAGAGATATGCCATGGAGGAATTAGACCCCTCATAGTTCTAACTGCTTATAACTTTACTTGTAAAAAGCAGTGCCCCCTTGGATTGCTTCTGTTCTGTTGTTTTCTTCTCCCCCCAGCTGTGTGAATTAAAGCAGGCCTCACACCTTAATCTCTGATGAGGTGGGTGGTGTTTGAGAGCATCAACCATTGCGGGAGCCCTGTTCAAGTGAGTTGGCTGATGCAGTAATGGACTATGCAGCTGTTCTCCCTGTCAGAAGTTGGTTCTTGCAGGAAAGAGCCAACTGCAGAGTTTCTCTTTGGTGCTTGTAATCAGCTCTAGCACTTCAGAAGAAGCACTTAGATTCCCCAGGTAGTGGGTGGGGCCCTGAAGTTCTAGGGGATTGCTTGTTCTCCACCACAGCTGAGGTGGGTGGAGGAATGAGGAGGAGTTGGGCTGGCTAGGTCAAGTGAACCTGCCTTCAGGCTCCGCAGTAGTTCTGGAACTGTCCCAGCAAGGATCAGTTCTTAGGCTCCTAGGAAGGCCACTGAGAAGGGAAGGGAGCTGAAGCAGCCCCACCAAACCAGAGAGTCCACTCATGTGGAAGTGGCTATTTCCAATTCATCAATTGGCTAGTGGGAGTCACTTCTGCCCCTCTTGGTCCTCCCCTGCCCCAAGAGACTTTTTCCAGTGTCTGGCTTATAAATGGGTGCCTGAATTTACCAAGCTAATGAGCAATGGCACCACAGGTTGGGTACCACCCCACCCTGGACCTGCCCCAGTCCAAAGGTGCACTGCACTCTCCTGCCTAGGCTGCTTGAGTTTATCTCTCAATTCTCCCCTGTGGGCCCTCAAGAAACTCAATTTTATCCTAGGGTACAAGATCCAGCCTGTTCCTTGCAGACAGAGAACTTTAGGACTGAATACCTCTAGGTCTACAGAAGGTTCCCAAGGGGAAAGGTGTGGGCCCCTTTCTGAGTGGAACATTCAAACTGTAGGACACACCAGCCCCAGTGCAGGAGGCTGCTGCTTTTGAAAGTCTGTTTAAAGGCCCCTCTTGGCTGCAGTGGGCAGGGGAGGCATGAGGGAGGAAAAGAATCTCAGTGGAAGACTGCTGAATGCCAGTTCTTCCAGTTTCTCTCTCAGAAGGTAGCCTGCAAGGAATGTCCAAGCTCTCTGAAGCCTCCAGCAACCTGGGCAGGAGTTGGGAACTGTCTGTATGGGAACAGATGATGTGGAGACTGAAGGGCTGGAGCTCCCTGGGGCAGAGAAAGGGGCAGTGCGGTAGAGAAGCTGGGTGGCATTCAGCCTCTTGCAGCTGTCATGGCAGGGGCGGGGGGGTAGGTGGGTGGTGGGGAGGTTGGGGGAGTCTGACCCTCAGAGGGGTAGAAGCCAGGTGCTTTATTTTTAAGAGGGTTCCAATTCAGTGCTGGTTATAACAGCACTTGGGCTCATGGCATTACAAAACCTCCCAGGCACTTTGGCAGCCTGCCAAGGTGTGTGGGAAGGAAAACGAAACCCTCACTGGTAACTTGACTGGGCTGGGAGCTTCTCAGGGTTGATCTCTGTCCCTTCTCTCGACTTTTTAACGATCACTCTTTATATCAGAATTATTGTGTTGTTAAAGGAAGTATAATATGTGTTTTTATCTTATTCTACTGAAAATTAATGTTGAGTCACTTAATGTAAAATAAAGAAATTAGCCCCTGTATAATTTCATACCCCTTTGTTTTATGCTATTAAATTATTTTCAAATATTTTATGCCTACATACTTATAAAACCTGCAAAGCTCACAATATAATGTTTAATCTTTTGGTTTAAGCAGTCAGTTGTACTCGGTGTGATATCAGCCCTCCATATTTCCTCTGCCCAGGCCTCTTAAACCTCAGTTTATGATGGAGTCACTAAACTAGGGGGCAGTAAACTTTTGCTGTTAGGGAATATAGAATAAGTATTTTAGACTTTGATATGTACTCTAATACCTAGCTCTGCCATTGAGGATGAAAGCATCCTCAGCACCTAAGTAAATGAGTGTGACCATATTCCAAAATCCTAATTTACAAACAGCCAGTAGACTGCCTTTCACCCGCATCCCATAATCTGCCAACCCAGATCTAGACTACTGATGGTAAATACCATATTTTGCCACATATATTGCATGCATAATTTTTTGCACAAATTTCTGAGGGAAAAATCAGACTCTCATTATGTGAGTAGTACAGTACAAGCATGGGTGATCCAGCTGGCCTCCTGGAGCTGCCACACCTTCCCACCCAGGCCTGCTGGACACACACGGTTCTAGGCCTAGAGGGTCTGGGATTGGCACAGGTGGGCTGGAGTAGTCTCTGCCCAGTACCGTGACCTTGTAGCAGGGCTGGTGAGGTGGGCTGCAGTCATGTAGGGCAAGGGCCAAGGCCCAAGGCCTGACACACATGGCACGCAAAGAGGTCCAGTAGCCTTTCAGGCTCCAGGTACCTGCCTGGCTGTCTGTGCACTGAGCAGCCTCAGAAACTTCTGCCCCATCAGGCACACACATGGCCATCTTGGCTGAGGCCTCTGGTGTGGCATGGATGGAAGGGCTCCTGGGAAAGAGGGAAGGGGCAGTTTTCACAGAGCAGGTGGCTATGATGGTGCTATCTAGATGTTTGGCAGAGTACATTGCATTAGCCCTCCCCAGATGTGTCTCTTCTGGCTGAGAGCCAGGCACTTTGTTGAGGGGCGTTTTTCTGAAAATTGGGGCCAAAAAATGTGGGCACACATTATATACGGGAGTGTGCTTTACATGGCAATATAGGGTAGTAACAGTCCATTTTCCTTTCTGTAATTGTGACATCCGTAGAGCTCTGAAAATCATAGTTCTTTTTTTCATAACTCACTTGGCAGCAAAACATGATCCTGCCTGAACTTACCTAGTGACAAAACATGACCTCAACTATCATGAGGCTATTTATAATCTATTTGTCACAATTAGTGTGAATATTCATATGTTTTATTGTAGAAATATTAATGTGTTGATTAAGAAGTGCTGGGACTTCTTACACATCATGTTGGGAGCATTACAGGACTGTCTAAGCTTTTTTAAATCTACAACGTCTAGACTCTGTAACACTTGGTGGGCTATAGTAATTCTAATCCAATGTGCACTTCAAAACGATGATTAAAACGTCCTCTCCAATGGTCTGCAAGGGCATGTGCAAAATGAAGAGCCGTCTCTCAGCCTCCTCTGTCCAGCATCTTCCTCTTGTAAATCTGGACTTTAGGGGGAAACTCTAATCCCTCCAGGCTCTGCTAGGAGTCACCCAGCTGGGAGTGTCTTTTAGCCAGGAAAGTAGTAACTTCCATGCCACAAAAATAACAACTTAATGCCTACAAATAAATTCCTCAGAAAATAGTGCTTTTGTTTTCAATTTTTTAAAATTTTGATGTTTGGCAGGCTGTTGTTCAAGGTTGGAAGTTGAAGCCCAGGATACTGAGTTAGAATCTGGGCTATCACTTACTAGACTGTGTGTATGTCTGGCACTTAACCTTGTAATCCTCTGGTTCTATAGCTGGAAAAGAGATAATAACATTATGTACCTCATAGAATTAAAAAGTCTAGGGCTTAGCTTAGTGTGGCTTAGAATAGACACTCAATGAATATTAGTTAATTTTTTTGTGCATATAACTGGATTAGTTGGATAAACCAAAAGTTTCAAACCTCCTTTCCCTGAGTCTGGTCCATGTCCTCAGAGACCAATTCTGATAATTTATTAATTGGTTAATGTAATACCCAAGTTTTGTGGTGCATGGATAGACTCTAAACAGCCATGTATTGCCAGAAATTGTTTGTGAATTTTACATGTGTTGGAAGAGTAGCCATGAATTTTATCTGATGATTCATGTCCCCAAAGGTTAAGAACTAATGTCCTGAAAGTACCCATTACAGTATATTTGGAGGCTTATGAATGAGGCAGTGATGTTCTGCCCAGTTCGTTTAGGTTTCCCAATAGAACAGAACTAAGCCAAGGGGCCTTAGTTCTCAGGCTCGGGTACATGGCTCACAAATTCCTAAACTGGTGGAGCTACAGTCATTGAAGTCTATCATGAAGTCCCAATCTGATGTCAGTGCTCCAGAGAGGCATACAGGGATAGCAAAGCCATGTACAGAAGTCATAGCCGAGGCTTTCATTGGATCCTGAAGCCCATGGTCACCACTCTAAGAAGATTTGCAGCAAATAAAAGTTTTCTGTGGTCCTAAGAAAATGCCTGTGTTTTTTTCTTACATGCTTATACTGAACAGCCAAATAGTAGAAAACAACATGTGAAAAGTCAGCTTATCTTGGCAAACAGCCTGACTGGAGCAAGGCTCTTCAAGTCTATAGAATAGAGAAAATATCTAGGTTTAAGCTTGGCTGTATGAGCTGAAAATAGCTATCACTTAGAAGACCAGCAGGTGGGATAGTAATAGATGCCTCCGGGCAGGGTCCATCTCATCTCAGAATATATACATATAGAAATATGCTAGCCAGTGCTATCTGTAGAGCATGTGATGCTTGGGGTACGAGTTGAGGAAGGACTCATGAGACCTTCTTTTGGAAGGGTCAACTGCAAACAGAGAATCTCTGAACATAGCTGGTAGGTCGACACTATTGCTGGAATAGCACATGGGGTTTTGCAGTGGGAGACCAAAAGACCCTGATTGTTCTGATTCAAAGAAGAGAGAAGACCCCACTCCTACTACAGCTCAGATTCATTTCAGTGACATTATCACTTATAGATTAAAAGTTTCCTATGTAGAATCTGGAGTAGGAGATGGATGTGAATTCTGCTATGTCCTAGGTTCTTAGTGATTTCTCTGGAGGCCGACTTGTATTTATAAATTCATATTTCACAGCATCTTTTCTATAAATAATGAAAGGTGAAATTTCAGAGAAAAGGGCAATTTAGTTCTCAACAAGGAAGAAAGTGCTCCAGCTAGAGAATAAAAAAAAATATGACTTTATAACTCAATGTAGGCACAGCAAACAATGTAATAGCACCTCAGTCTTATTTCTGGATCACCAGAAAGTGATTGATTCTTGCTTCAGAATAGTTCTCGACCCACGAAGACAAGAAAAACATGACAAACTTGTTCAGAGAAAGCACAGAGACTGCCTCTGTTTATCTCTGATGCAGTGAGGCTCCTGCCTCTAAGTTTAGGTCTCTGAAGTGTGATGATGATTTCTAAAGCACCTTTTGGACACTGGCATCAGTGCTGTTCCCTGCCCACAGGAAATGGGGCTTTACCTCTCTGTCTTTGGGACACCAGGACTAGCCAAACGTGGCCAGGAAACCTGCACAACCACAAAGGATCAACAGTCAGCTGTTGTTCAAACTCTATTATCTAGAGGAAAATTGTAACAATACCTTCCTGGAGAGTCTCCATTCTCATCAAATAGGATCATATCTCCAGAAACTCCAGTGAAATTGGTTTTCATTAGGGAGTCCAAAAGTTTCCGTCCATCAATTGGCTTCATTGCATCACAAAGTCCCGCGTAGCCTGGGCAGAGGGACATCTGCATGTTGTGGAGCCCATAGGCCATGGAATAGATGGCGTTGATCACAAATCCCATTTTGGAATCTTGAACATGATGCGTTTTCAGAGTCAGAGAACCTGTTGGGAAACAAATTAGGGGTTAGCTTTGAAACGGAATTTACTATAGCTACATCCATAGGGATCAACGATCAGAGAATGCACCACAACAATTCTATCAGAGTCAGAACAGAGAAAAAGGTGCCAACATAGTGTGGCTAAGAATTGTTCCCTATATTTGGGCTTTTCTTTCAACCCCCTGAAGAATGAATTTGAATGTCCACCAGCAACAAGATTCCCTTCCTTCAGTAACAACACTCTGAGGGTGAATGCAGGAGAGTACTGTTATTTCTGTACCACAAGATTTATCCTAAGGAAAGAAAACTAATTTTCTCAGTGTCTTCTGTAATAATACACTTATTTGGTTCAGAATTCCTCAACAAATCTCCAGTTTCCAAAGTATTCAGTCCTCTTAGCTAACCAAACCAGAGACCTTCTGAAATCTGGCATTAATTTATCTATTTAAATTTTTCACCTACCACTTCCAACCTCAAAGCATATGCTGTCCATAAGATGGCCTATTTTGAAGTTATGAAGTATAATAACATTTAAACTCCATTAATTCATTAGTTAATTCAATAAACATGTATTGGAGTCAAAGTATACCTAAAGCTTGTGATTGATCACTAGGGAAAAACAAAACAAAACAAAACAAAGATAAATTAGACATTGATTTTGCACTTAAGAAACTTGTCTAATAACAGAAATAAATTATGTAGTACAGTGAAAGGTAGATAATGACAAATCGGTCACACATGTGAAGTCAAAATCTACAGAGAGAGGGAGAGATCACTTCCAGTGAAAACCCCTGAGGAACATTTCATTAAAGAAGTAACATTTGTGGCCAGTGATTGATTTGACAAATATAGACTGTTATTTGTAACTGCTCAGAACTTACTCCAAGTGAGGGGCATAATGTTGCACAAGACAGACGTGATTCTTGTTCTCGTTTACTTAGAGACGAGAAGGCAGATGGGCATCTAAGCAGGCAATTACGATGTGGTTTGCTAAGTGCTGAAGCAGGACTGAATCATGAATCAGACTCAGAATCTCACTGCAGCTGGATGGGGGGTGGCAGAAGAGTAATTTGGGCACGTTTGAGGGGTCACAGATGAGATACTGCATGATACATTTGGGAAAATTTAAGAAAGTCAGAATGGCTGGAACACAGAGTAGGAGGTGGGGGAATAGACCTGCTATGGTAGAGGAAGGCAGAAACACTTATGCCACATTAAGGTAGTTCTGACTTTACCATAAGAGGATTGGCTCCACTGAAATGTTTAAGCTAAGGAAGGACATGATCAGATTTCTATTTTAGGAGGACCAATCTGGCTACATTGTGAAGAAAGGTTTAAAGGTTTGGAGGAGTCAATTCAGAGAACCCATTAAGAGGGGCTGCAGCAATTCCAGTAACATGTGGTAATGGCCTTGTCTGGGATAGAGGCTGTGGTTGGGGACAAAGGTATTTAGGAAGCAGAATCTATTACCAGGTCTAGAGATTGAAGAACGGATATAATTGAGGTATATAGAAAGAATGCAGTAATTATTTGAAAGGAAAAGCTGAGGTAAAGTCAGAGTTTGTCATTTGTAAAAAAGAAATTTCATTAAGAGAGATAAAAAAAAAAAAGAACTCCTAAAGGTAGCATAGTGCTTTATGATTTCTCAAACTATACAAGCATATTACCCCCTTTTTAATTGCTGACTCAAATCCTGACACCATGGTCCCCGTAATAGAGAGGCTCTGGAGGGAAAAAGTTGATTCTGACATAAAGATAAGATAGGAAATTATGCCTCCAACTCACCACTCTACACTGGTCCCGGGCTACTTCCCAGATAAATCTTAAAGTTTATTTCCTTTTCCACATAGACTATTTGTAGTTTCCACATTTCACTTCACACCATTCTTCTGATTGCTAAGTTAAACACTTTGGAGTCACCTTTAACCCTTCCTTCACAACTCTTATTTGATCTATCTTCAAAATACAATTGGAATTAGACTACTTCACACCAATGTACTACTACCAGATTCAGGACAAGGTGAATTAGCACCTAAACTGGTGTAATGCACACATTCTGGGTGAAGGTCACACTTATAACTTTGACTTAAAATATACAGATGCAAATTATGTAACCAAAATGTGTGTACCCCTGTAATACTCTGAAATAAAAAATAAATTTAAAAATATATACTCTCCTATCTCACTAGTCTCTTTCTTTTTACTTGTGCCCATCCTCCCCTATACCAATCTGTTTTCAAACAAAATAGCCAGAATAATTCCTTTAAGTATTAAGTCAAATCATGACACTCCTCTGATCAAACTTTCCAGGGACTTCCTTATTAGTGAAATAAAAAGCCAAAGTCCTTGCAGTGTTTTTCAAACACATGCAGGAGTCTGTTTGCCTCATAGCCTTCCACCCCTACCCTCTGACCCTACTGTCTAATATTCTTCACTTTAATTATTTTCCTCTTCTAGACATACTAACCTTCTCCTGGATCCTTCACAGGTGAGGGGTGCTTCTACTCCCAGACCAATGTAATTGACTCCCCAACTCTTAAACCTTTCTTCACATTGTAGCCTTCTACCTGAAATCTCCCACTTGCAAGATCTATGCAAGACAGTTATGTTCTTGAGACTGACCACTTTTCCTCCCTTTTTCATGTGTAGTTCTCAGGAGCAACTATAGAACGTGCTGGGAATGTAACATCCTGAGATAGACAGGAGCCAGCTCTGTTGATGCCCTTTGATGCTTGTGATTCATCACCTGAGGATGAGTGGCCCGTTTTCCGGGGTCCCTCATCTATGATGCTAGCAGGTTATGTTCAGGTGAAACTCCATCCACCCCGGGCAGCTTTCTGACCTTTGGGGGACCAACTAGCCCTGCACCCCTAAGCCTCTCTTGTCCCTTATTGCCTACCTATAAAAAACAAATCTGTTTTATGTAAGTTGTTGTGTATGAGCGTGTTCTATCTCACCAGACCCAGACAAGGTGGGAGCCAGTCCGAAGTGAGCCTGCTTCACAAGCTACAGAGCCCACTATCTTTCCAGCTCAAGTCTACTCAGGCATCACTCCCCCTTGGAGGCCTTTTCTGGACATCCTGTCTAAATTTCATTTCTGCTTCATCTCCTCCTCCTCCTCTACACACTTTCTATTTTCTTTTCTGCCATTATTTTCCCCTTATCACTGTGTAACATATCATGTATTTTATATGTTTATCTTGTTTATTGTCTGTCTTGACCACTCACAGGAATGTACACTCTTCCATTTTGTTCACTGCTGAGTGCCTGGAACAATGCTTAACACATAGAATTTCCCCAGTAAATATTTTTTGAATAGATTATTGTTCCCTCTAACTGGAATACCCCTTCTATTTTTGTTCTCTTCCTAATCCTATACTAATACTAATCCTGACCATTTTTAAGATGTCAAGAGCACTGCCCTCCTGAAGACCATATGATTCCAGACACTAAAATTAATTTGCTCCTCAAACTCCCTTTCACTGTCTCTATTTCTCTCTCAGACACCTATGCACCTGTGATAGAGCTATGAACCTACTTAGGGGGACAGAATCCGAAACATCCATTCCTTAGGTCATCCCAGTGCCTACCTATTCAGCCCAATCTGAAAGGAGTTATTCACTTGATTGATTCCACTGCAGGAAACTGGCATCTTTGAAGCCATTGTTAGGATCTTGGCCCTGACTCTGATGCATGTTCCACAACTCAGTCTCCCAACCCAGCATCAGGGCTTGGCAGCCAAAGCTTTTGTGGCTATTTGAAAATGTGATAGTTTGACTTTCATTCTTGTTTTTCCTTTTATCAGTGAGTATAGAAATCTGTGTTCAAATTTTTGTTCTGTGTGTTCTTAGGCAGAACTTGGAAAGATCACTTAAGTTAAAGAAGATTAATCATCTGCTAAATGGTGGCCTTCATCTTTCAAGGGTGATTTGAGAATTAACTGGCATAAGATGATTCATAAACAGTAACTTTGTCAAATGTAAGTTAAAATATCCCTTATTTGTGACTTTCCAGAATAAAAGTAAGCCAAAGGGCTCATGTAACATGATACCCAGTGGTGCTCTAAGGCAGTCACCATTCAGGTTTCTCTTCTGATTTTTTCAGGCTTTGTTTGCAATAGACAGCAACTGGCACAAAGGCAAATGTGAGCCTTCTTCATTGTTAAGTTAAATCACAGCATTTAATGTAGGGCCACTACACTGTTTATTGAGTTGAGTGGGGCAATAATTATAATTTGCCTTTATTTGGCACTTTTCAAAATATTTTTTGCATATATCAGATGTTTATCAACACTGCCGGGTAGAGATGCACCATAGAAATTGATGTCTATCCTGTATAAATAATGAAACTTAAGGTACAGACAGAGAGAGTAGATTTTTCCAAGGTCACAGAGATAGTGAAAACCAAAAGTGGGCAAGAACTTCTAATGTCAAGAGTAATGTTCTTGTTACATTAAGAATATTAGTAATAATGTTACTAATTGTTACACTATATTCTTGTATCACTACATTAATGTTCTCTGAAAATAAGGACTCCTTGAGCAATATTGCTGTATCAGTTTTTGAAAAATTATTTAAAGTAAGAGATAAAGTTCAGGAAAACAAATCAGTAACAAAATTGGATCTTCGTGTTTCTGTTCTCTCAAATAATGCCTGCTAATGTTGTCCCAGGCCTGGGTCCAGATATGTACAGAAGGCAATGACCAATAGCAAGAGCTTAAAAACTAAAGGGCATATATGTTTGTTCACAGTTTGTTGACTCATTGGTTGTCACTGGGCATCTGAGAACAACTGGCCTGTTTGAGCAGCATTGGGATCTTGAAGAGAAGTACCTAGTGATTCATTTTCCCTTGTCATCCAAAGACCCAAATGGTTGCAAATTCAAAACCAAAGCAAACCACAAAAATAACAGAAGGAAAGAAATGGAACTTTAAGTTTTGCAATTTCTCCTTAAGTCATTTTGATGCATGTATTTTTACAGAAAGACATCTTAATTTGCTTTAGCATTGATGAGCCAATGGGCAGTCAATTGAGAGAAATTCCGGTTTGCATTTTGCCTGTTCTATTTCACCTAATTTCCGGTCTTCTTCCTCCATTAGAGAAAGAAACTCATGGCTGAGCTTTCACTAATCAGGGAGCTGACAGCTCTGTTGAGATGTGTGCTAGCAAAATAAGGACTTTTACAAAATGCTTTACTCCCATAAAACCCAATGAGCTAGAGGCTATTTCCACTATAGATGAAGAAACTAAGGGAATCCAGGTTACTTTCAATAGCTGGCAAGCTTAGCTTTTGGGGTGATGGTTGGTCTGGGAATAGTTGGTGTCCACATTTGAAGGACACATTAAATATGTTAGACTCAATATTTCTAGATGTGGGGAAGATACTGGCAAATTACAGAATTCTCTCACCTCTTATTTCTTCAGGCTTGGGTCTCTTTATCTCCATTTTCTTGCTAAATCCACACATATCTGAAGGCATCTCACCACATGGTCAAGAATGCACCTTAACTATTGAGAGTAGCAGAGCAGAGAGGATCAGAGCCCAGATTCTTGAAGGAGACAGCTCTGCCACTTGTTCATCATACCAGCAAGTTAATTAACCTCTCTGTGTCTGATGAAATGGTTTCAAAAATAGTATCTAACTAATAGATTTAGAAGAAGATCAAATGAGCTTCCTCTTACAAAGCATTTGATAAATTAAATTGGCTCATATTACTGGGTCCCTGACTTAAGTTCTGTTTTGTTGCTAATGGTCTATTTCTTCACACTCCAAATATAAAGATTTAAGAGCAACATGTTGCCAGGCAGTAGCATTAGCTAATGCGAATGTGCCTAGTGAGTGCTCTGAGGAACAAAAGCAAGGGTGAGACTTTCTGAGTAAGTGGGAAAGAAGTAGGATCTGAGGTCAGAGAGATAGGCAGGGGCTGTTTAATGTTGGACTTTGGAGCGTTTTTATCAGAGAAATATTATGATCTGATTTCCATTTTTAAAAACTTCACTTTCTGTATGGAAAATAGATTGAGAGTAGGAAAAAGGGGCAAACAGAGGAAAAAATGTGATAGAATGCTGGGACATGATGGTAGCTTTGTCCAGGGTAGGATTCTGAGAACCTTTGAAAGCAGAGAGAATGGCATGTGCTGATGGATGGGATATGGAGTATTAGGGAAAACAAAGAATCAGGGGTAAGTCCAGGTTTTTGGTTTAAGCATCTAGATGCATTAGAGTGTAATAATTGAGAAGGGAGAAATTGTTTTGTGGGGTGGGGAATCTAAAGTGCTGTTTGACCTTTCAAACAGGAAGGTAAATTAGTTGGCTAATAACAAGAGACCAAGAAACAGACATTAGTGACTCTGTTCAGGGTGACAGCAGCGCAGATGGTGAGAAGCATTCCAATTCAGAACCCATTTTGAAAGTGGAGCTGATGTGAACAGCTGATCAGTTGGAGCTTTCTCAGATATCAGACATTTTGTAGAGCTTCTGAGCACTTTTTTAAAATATTGCTCTGTAATTTTATACGCTTTCCAAGGCTTCAACGACCTTTTTATGAGGGAATTAAGCATAGAGAGATGAAGTAATTTACATAATATCACAAAGCTAGTAACTGACAGAATCAGGATTTAAGCCCACGCAGTCTTTTCCCAGGGTCTATACCTACAAGTAGGGTCCTTTACAGCCTCTGAACCTAAATCCAATATAACTCCCTGAGGCATTTTAACCTTAACATCTGATAAAACCCAGAATTCACCCTATGTCTTATCCAGTTTGGAACATCCTCCTACAGTCTCTGTATTCATTTCATTTCTTTCAGCCTCACTCCTACCATCTTAGAGTTCTCAAAATTTCCTAATTGTTTAAGTGTTTGTAGCATGAAAGTTAAAAAGCCAAAAGATTTTAAAATAAAAAGTCCCTCCCTCTTCTACCCCTAGCCACTCAATGTTTCTTCCCAGAGGCAGCTATTTGTAAGAGAGCCGTTCCATATACTAACATTACCATTTCTTCAAGACATGTTAGATTTCATTGATAAATATTTATACAAATATATAAATGTCATATTATAAATAGTAGCATGCACACATACTGATTTACATCTTGCTTTAACATTGTATTGTGGAGCCTGGAGTTTTTCCCATCTTGGTATATCGAGAGATGCTACATTATTTTACTGGCTGAGTAGCATCCTCTCATATGCTACATCATCATATATTTAACTAGTCTCAGAATGTGTTATAATTTCTTGCTTGGGTTATTGCAACAGCTTGTTAACAAATTTTACTGCCCCTAATCTTGACCTGCTCTCATTTGTGTGTTTCCCTATGTACACATATGGAAGTAGTTTTTCTAATGCACAAAACCGATTTTGTTAGTCAATCAAAACGATTTAGTTGCTTCCGTTCAATCATAACCAAATTATACCTTCAATACCCTGTCCTGACATCCAAAACCTTTCTTATTCTGGCCTCAATTTACTTCTTGATTTGTACCCATTATACTCACATACACCAGATATTCAGAACTTCTTGCATCCATGTAATAAAATTTCCTCCCTTTTATATACTTCTGGACCTCTTTGCATTCATTATCTACACCTGTAACATACTTTCCCTTAATTTATCTCTACTCTAGGACTCACCTCCACCCAGAAGTCTTCATGCCCCTCCTGTAGTCCAGAATTAAGCTTTTTTTTTTATACCACTAGTGCTGGTTTTATCATGTGCCAATACAAAAATTTCTTATTTACATATCTATCTCCAGCCTGAATTTAAGGCTCTGATTTTCTGTCACTGGTTTCTGGTACACTGAGTGCTCCCTAGAACAAGGATTCTGTGTGGCTAACAGACGTAGCCCTATATTCCTAGAACAGCCCCTGACACATAATTGGCACTACTACAACATGTTGAGTATGAATTGAGGCCAGATAGGCACTGGGTACCTCAAAGTGTGTCACCAAATACCAGGTCTGGTTCTCAGATCATCAAACCAGTTTACTAGAGAAATTGTACTTATTTAAGCAAAACTAAACCTCAGTGTTTACAACAAGACATGTCAGGTGGATCAGACAATCCCATTGAACAATTTGATGTGTTTCATCATCTAATATAACTCCATGGGGAAAATTCGGGTGCATTACTGCATTCCATGCAGTAATGATGGAAAAAACACACTCCACTTTGTTTTTCCCCTGAATGCAGCTAACAACCCTGGCAGAATGGGAGCAGCTAGCTGAGAACTCTGAAAAGTAAATGGTAACAAGTGATTAGGGAAGGAAAACAGAATTCAAAACACTGTTGAATTATGCATGAGTTTCTTGGATCTTTTTTCTTAAACGTCTCTAGACTTGAACTCAAAGGCAGCCCCCCAACATCAAACTATGTACCCAGTTGTAGAGAAGCAGAGAACTCCAAGAGAAGCCCTGATCTGAGAAGCTTCTGATCTGAGGTATAGAAAGGGGCAGGCTATGAATCAGACAGAGTGGAAGAAATTTGGTTTTTGTTTTCTCCCTGCCAAGCCCACAGGCGCCACGAACAAGGTCGCAGTAGCTGGGAGTAGTGACAAATGCAGCTGTGGTGGGCAGGCATATCTAACTCTAAGGTTGGGAACATTTCCGGTGACCAAAAGAGCCATGTTCCAAGATTGTGGGGGAAATTCTCTGTTGTTTTGTTCTTTTCTCTAGCCTACCACCATTTGGCTTCCATAGCAACCTGGTCTCAAGAACAGAAAATGTGAACCAAAGGTACATGCTAAAGTCTCAGATTTCTATCCAGAGCACCAAGAGGTGAATGGAGAAGCTCTAAGCCAGAAAGGGTGAAAGAAATAGTGGAGAAGAGGGAGGTAAGAAAGTGGTCCCATAACATTGAGCATGAACCTCTGGTGTCCCCCTGAGTTGGGAAGGCATAGATTGGACCCTCATCAGCACATAAAAGTCTTAGGAACTAGATGTGGAGTGACACACTGCCTAGATCCATAATTAGCCTCTCAAAAGACCACATGCCATAAACTTTGATAGCATGGCCAGGCCTTTGAAAAATGAACCAGTAATGGAACCACAATCCAAAAAAGTTGAGTGGGAACCTACAGACTGAAGCTACCAAGGTAGCCTGCTTGCTTTTTAAGATTCAGACAGCACCAACAATTATATAACATCATATTTGAAATGTCCAGAGTCATGAGAGGATAATGAGAGAAAGATAACTGTATCATTTGTGATCCTTTGGGAGAGATATAAAAATCCCACATTTATTGATCTCCTGGCTGTATTTCCAGACTGATCACATAATCTTTCTTTAAATGTCTGTAGAACTCACAGAGTTATATTCAATTCCTTTGTTCTTGCCGCTTTGGTCCTAGAGGGAAATTTTGGCTCATTAATTAATGTATTTGTTGACTCATACAGAGATTAAGTCATTGATGAAAAAAAGACATTTATTGAGTACTTACTGCATGTCAGACACTGTGCTGGATGCTGGTGACACAAACATAAGGAAGATAGTATCTCAATCCCCAAAATAAAAATAACCAGCATCACATAAGGTGCGAGCTTAGGGTTAGAAGCTTGTGGGGCCCTAAGGAGTTTCATCTAATTAGGGCAACTTTAAAATCCTGAGGACACATAATGAAATGGTTCATTTTATCCAGATTCCTTTCATTATCCATTACGTGGTAAGAAAGAGGGCATGTTAATCAGTTGGCGTGTTAAAGCACCAAAGAACAGGACTTTATTCAGCAGTGTTTACTTTGTTCAAGGATTATTTGGTAGGGTCTACTATGGGCCGAGCCTGACGGAGGCATGATATCTTGTGCCAACCCAGACTTTGCCCGCCGCCCTCAGGCTGGAGCTTCCTCAGTGTGGCATGTGGAGAGGAAATGGGAGCAGAGAAGAGCTGCTCTTGCTTCTGTTTTTCTTTATTCAAAACTGGATCCTTGATGTAGGCCACTTAACATTCAATCCTAATTTTAGTATTGTTTAATCAAATCAGAAGCCTCCAAAAGGATTAGCAGAAACTGCAGCCCTCAAATCTGTGATTACAATTTAATTTTACATCCCTCAAAACATGTTCTTTAATTCATCTGGGGAACTGGAACTTTGAAGTTTAGTAGCTGTTACACAAGGGGCCCTCAAACTGTCTTAACAATACAGAATTAAAGAATGTCTGTGATACAAGGGATTTTCCAGAGTATCTAATCTAGAAGCTGCAAAAATGCACCCCTATGGCTGCATTTGGCCTTTAGATATGTTTTATTTGGCCTACATACTAATATTTTTTTTTTGTAATTTCACATAAAAATCAGCTTTGTAGACTCACTTGAAAAATCTGATGTAACAACACTGACTTTAAATTCTCACATGGAAAATGCTGATCTTCTTTTATGTCATCTAATTATCCCTGAACTCTGTCTCATCTGAGATTGTGACAGCTGAATGTGGTCCAATAAACTCATTCTATTGATGAGAAAATTAAGGCTAAGGAGGGAGCAAGGACGTCCTAAAGTCATACCATTAGCTAGTGGCAGCTAGCCTCAGTCTCCCTGTCTCTTAATTCTTGAGTAGTGCTATTTCCATTATGAAAGACAAAGTCAGAATGATTTGAAAAATATTTTTAGCAAATTAATTTATGACCATAGAGTAATTAAACAGGCAAAAAAATTATTTAAGGAAAAAAAATCTCAATTCTTCATGTTAGCCCATATTCTAAGGTATTAAAATGGTTTTACATCATCTTCATTATTTCTTTTCTGCCTACCAGTAAGGGAAAGACAGAAAAAGGAAAGAGGATGTAAGGGAGTTATTTTCTGGGAAGTTAATTATAAATCTAGAAAATGTTAGATAAGATACTGTAACACTGCCATGAAAAAGATCACCAGGAAACAAATTCTTCCTGTTCTCCTTTGTTTCCTGAACCTGCTTGTTCCCTATACATATGGCAAATGGGTCCCACTTCTGCACCATGGAAGAAACACTTAGATGTTTTGCCTGCTGTGACAGAAGGGCAGAGCTTTCCCCTAAGACAGAATTACCCTTTTGCCATTGTGTGTTGCCACAGAAATGTGCTTAGACCTCTTCTCACAACGCTTCACAGTTTCTGCCATGCATTAAATCATCTGCGCTTGTTGGTACCTACTGGAGAGTATGAACTCCCTGATAGCTAAAACTGTCTTGTTCATTCTGGATCCTCTATAGCTTCTAATGCTGTGGCTTAGTATGGGCAACTCATCCCTTCATTAGGAATTTTCTAAATGTCTATTTTACACAAAAGCCTGTAAACCTTTCATGGGATTCAGAGATTAGTCCAGAGTAGACAATTAAATCTGTGCACACCAGACCCACATTGATCTTGCTTATCATTCTATTTCCAGCACCCAAAATAGTGCTCGACATTGGCAGTAACACGTGGATGGATGGTAAGAATGATGGATGAATGTGAAATAGACCTACTGTGTGAAACCTAACCTGTAGTGAGCCAGACAGAGAAAAGAATATTATAATGAAGATGCAGGGAGCTTCTTGACAGCATAGACGAAGGTTAATGAAATAAAGTACATAAAGTATCATAAAGTATATGATCCAGGACTTGGAAAGAGACCAGCAATGGTGAGAAGGGAAAAATAATCTATGAAAGGGCTGGAGTAAGCTGATGACATCGCTTAAGTCACTCAGCCTTTTGCCTAACACTGTATGTGTCTGTTCTTTGTCAGGCAGCATGACAATCCTGGGGACCCAGAGCTGTGTCCACATGCCTTCAGAGATATCAGTTTCTCATATTCTCTGAGTCTCCAATTTATAACTCTGCCTGAAATACAGGCAGTTGACCTCTAAATGCTCATATTGAAATGCAAATGAACATAGCAGCTGCAGAAAGAAAAGGCTCCTTCAGGGAGCTTCAGAAACTCAACAGGGATTGCACACTTCCATGTGCAGAACAGCAAATTTTAAATTTAAATGATTCACCACGAACAGCCGGTTGGTTGGCAGCCCTCTGATGGATATGTTATTTCAGACATCATATCTCTTTCATTCACATTACAGTATTTTGAGGAACTTCCATATGTTGTGTAAATGAAGGAAGAATTTCACAGGGATAGGAGGCCTGGTGGTAATGATATTATTTAAAGCAGTGTGTGGCAAAAACCACAGCATGAAAGTCTTTGTACTACATCTTAAGACCAAACTTCTGGACCAGACCTTTCCCACTTGACCTTGTCTGTCCATCTTCATTGTCACCATTCTTTCCCATGAGTTACATTTTAATGGTGTTTTATAATGTTCCCTGAAGATACAGCTTTCCCATCCCTACTTGATTAGCTTCCAATCATACTTTCAAATACAGTTTACTTCTATCTTTGATAGAGATTTCCAGATAGAACTGTACTATTCTTTTTCAGGGGTTCCCCATTTTGAAAACAAGAAAAATAATACTTTCTTATAGAGCTGTGAGAATTAGACAATACTCGTGAAAGTCATGACCCACAACAGGTACTAAATAATTAAAAACTTGTTGTTATTGTATACCTAGTACAATTTACATCTGCAAGGTCACTAGATTAGTATGAGGTGTTTGTAAAATTAGTACTCTCTGCCTTTGAGAATCTGTGAATTCCTATACTTACTTATTCATTCTCGAGTTCATGCTTCTGACAATAAGTGATGTGAAAAATTTAAATTCCATGAAGATTTTTACTTCTAATTAAAAGTAACAAGGATGCTAAATGAGAATCCCATCTCCTATAATAAGCACTGCAATTGAAATGAAGTAGAAAACTGCAAAAATGAATTACATTGCAGTATACAAAATACAGAGTTCACAAATTGTATGCATGGGAGGTTAATTATCATCTCTAATACAAGAGAACACAGATCTGTAAAAGATGGTAGGCATGGGATCACTTTTATCAAAAAGTATTTATGAGGCTCCCTTTTCTGAGTGTGGTAGTCACTGTACCAATAATAATTTATTACAGATATTATTTTAAAATCATAACCATGTCACTATCAACCATGACAATGATTATTTTTCACAAACCATTTTATTCTGAGGTAGTCACTAAAGAAAAGATGAAAGTACCCTATGGAGGCTAGATTATAGATGCTTCACAGCAAACATAAAAGCTCAGCCTTATTTTCCGCCTTTATTTAGATGACAAAATTTGGGCTCAGAAAGTTAGAATGAAATGCCAAATGACATAAGGCTAAAAACTGTGGTAAAGGAGAATTTCAAACCTGGTTTCGTCTAAAGCTATAGACCTTCCTTTCTGCAGTACCATGTGCCAGCATCTCTCCTAACTTCTAATAAGTATAACAAGGTCACTTTTGTAAATACCATTTCCTTCCACTTAAACATGGGAATCCCCATTCCCACTAAATTCTTAGAGTAGTAGTTGAGGAGCAAATGGAAGATTATACATAAAGTATTTTGATTAATAATAATGGTTAATATTTAGTGAGAAATTACTGTTATTCTAACTTAACCATACAAAACCCCCATGAGTAGATACTAACATTAGCCTAATCTTTCTATATAAGAAAACTGAGTTTCCCTTATGTTGAACAATTTTTTAAAGGACAAACAGGTTGAAAACACATTAAATTATGAAGCATTGCTAGTAACTGAAATGAAAACTCTTGCATTCTATTTACATAGAGAATCAGGGAAGAGTATACAAAACCATTTTATGAAACATTAATGTTCTTATCTCCTCTGCTCAGTCACAACTTTCTTCCTACATATGTGTCCTCAGTGCCCCAGGGAGATGCAGCACACCTGGGTCCTTTCCAGTGGACTGGCATTTCTTACTGTGTGCAAACAAGAGGTCTAATAACATGGAAGCTGCTACACTACCCCTCCTTGAGTCTACTCAGGAAGAGACTGATTTTTCCTGCTTCACATAATTCTGCAACCTTCCAAATTAGGTTTAGTATTGGGCATTTTCTCAAACTAATGTTTCAAATCGACAGAAAGCAGCACAGCATAATAAAAAAGGCAGCATTATTTTAGAGGCTTGGATTCAAATTCTAACTCTTTGTCAGTTATATGTCCTTCCTGGGCAAACCAAACTTCTTTGAGCCTTTGTTTGCTCCCATGTAAAAGAACAACAGTATCTGAGGATCAAGAGAGAGCAAGTGAATGAAAGAACAAGAGGAAACAGTGAACCATTTTACAATTACAACAGATTAATAGTATTTTATAATCTGTAGGTCTGAGGATAAGCCATGCTAGTTCTGGCTCAACAGTGAAGCAGCTCACAACTGAGCCATCACTATCCTTTGAGAAGAGTTTTGGCATCTTAGGTCTAGTTAGCATTGGAGGTTAAGGTGGGATCTGCCCATGGAAATGTTAACTGCGGCCAATCTCTAGATGTTTCTGCCCTGTGTCTGAAATACTTTTTCCTGATACATTTCCAGGATTAATCCGTCTCTTAAAATAATTAGAGTGAAAGCCATAGAGTTAAAGAAAATACATGATTCACAAAGATATTTCAACTGTATATAATCTCTAACCTAAGTGGAAGATTTTCTAAAATATCCATCATGTTTAAAAAGAAGTAATAAAAGGTCAGGGGTGGTAGCTCCCACCTACAATCCTAGCACTCTGGGAGGCTAAGGCTGGTGGATTACCTGAGCTTGGGAATTCAGAGATAGCCTGAGCAAGAGCAAAGACCCCATCTCTACAAAAAACAGAAAAAAATTAGCCAGGCGTTGTGGTGGATGCCTATAGTCCCAGCTACTCAGGAGGCTGAGGCAAGAGAATCACTCTAATCCAAGAGTTTGAGGTTGCTATGAGCTATGATGCCATGGCACACTAGCCTTTCTTAAAAAAAAAGAAGTAATAATGGTAAGCAAATGTTTAAATACCCATTCCACCTTGCTACTATGAGTACACGTTGATTTCATCATCACTTGGACTTCAATATCATTGATTCATGGGTTCACCAGCTCAGCACAAGGCTTGTATCAGCACGAGGCAGGAAGGAATAGGGGGGAGAGGAACACCTGGGCTTTTAATCAAAATGTGATATACATTCACTTATTAATTCAATAAATATATACTGAGCATCAACTACCAGCCAGAGCTGTTCTAGTCAACAGTTCTCAATAAATATTTGTCAAGCATCTGCTGTACTATATATTCTAAAACCTGTAAAATTGCCTAATGGCAGCAGAGAAATTAATGTCATGTCTACACACACGGCTCTGCTTATTTATAGACACACGACAAGAGGTTTGGCATGGCTTTGCCACCTACTAGCTGTATAATCTTGGGAAAGTCATTTACCTTCTCTGAACATTATTTTCTTCCATTTTTTTTAAAGGACACTACTAGTAATAACTTCATAAGATTGATCTGAGCATAAAATAAGATAGTGTAGAGACAGTGTGGGTAAGAATAGAGCCAAGCAAACAACTGCTTATTAAATGTTAATTATGATAATCATGGTGATAATGAGACCATTTATAGTATCCCAAGTTATTGAATTAAACTATAGTAATCTTCATACACGGCTTCATAGTATACAAATGCATAGTAGTATTCTTTCTAATTTGGATGAGCTACTCTTTTACCTAGATTCTGGAATGCTGTATAATTCTCTTATTATCTTTTATTATTCTCATACATTTTCTATTCCCTGATTTCCAGGCAATGGAAATATAACTTGTGCTCAGTAAATTGGAAGCTCTATCCCAGGAATTGGGAGAAAGTAAGGTAAAGCAAGAGAATGGCTGACATTTATTTACAATGAATTTTGAGACAAGGTCCAAATGCAATTATCGCTAAAAGCTGACTGTCCTGTTTCCTGGAAGCCTGTGAGCTGGTCCAGGTTTCCAAAAGTGGTCTTCTCCCTTCCATGACATTTTGGGAGGCCCCAATATTCTTACAAATAATAATGTTTATTTTTATTTATTTATTTTACTTAAAAGAGTCAACAAAACATTGATTTCCAGTGATTACAGCTAAAACCCCTGTCATGAATCAAATGATTTTTTAAAAAACAACTGTTATCACCTGGATAATTATCTATTAATGATCTAAGATCTAATTCAACTGTTCTTTTTTATAATTATTAGTAACTTGATTTTATTTAGACTTCCAAGGGTTTATGTAGGTGCTTACAGTCCAAAAGAAGCAACTTATTTAATTTTATAACTCTATGGACCAAAAGATTTCCTGAACTGAATTTGAGAAAGCAAGTGCAGAAAGCAAGTCAAGTTCACTTCACTACTCCTTTCTCTCATCTTGGACAGCAGGTGCCTTGAAAGATCACCTGCAAGGCTGATTTCTCAAGGGAGACTATCCTCCAGTTACCTGTGACTATTTGAACTTGATAATTCAGTTTCAAGAAAGAATCACCAGACAAATTTTCTTCCCTCTTTTGTCTGCTGAATAGGCTCAATTAAAAGTTTCTTGAGACCATAGAAGGAACTCCCAGGCCAGACCTACTTCTACATTTCCTCCAAAGAAACTGAAAAACATGGGAGGAAGAAAAAATGACAAAAGGGAAACTGAAAAAAGAACCTAGAAGTTTCAGGCATTGGGGGAATCCATCCTGCAGAAAACTGGCTATGTGCTTAGACGGTCAATGAAAACATCAGTTTTGTTTTTCAAATCTTTCTGCATGACTTCCAAGAAAAGCTAGTTACCAGAAGTTCTCCTTTTTGTGATGATTTACTATATGTCAGGCTTTTCAATTTTCCTTTGTGCTAGAAACGGATGTGAGATTAGTTGGTTCTTAAAATGGTATTAATTGCTAAGGGACCTAGGAATATAGAATCCTATGAAACCATCGCTACTCCTCTGCAGGAGATTAACTAATAAAATACAGTCTTATCAAACAATGACCTATATCTCAAACATAAATTAAAATGCTTTTCAGGTTTTCAAACCCTTGCCATTTGGAATGAAGTAAAACTAAATTCAAAATCACAAGGACCTATTCCTCCAGCCTCAGATTCAGGTCTTGCTAGTAAGACTGGGCAGCTTTACCGAGCACGGATTAAACCAGGCTTTCCAATGTGCAGGCAAGTCATTTTATTATCCTAGTCTTGTTCACAGAAGAGGGAACAAAATGGCCAGGCCTGTTCTTAGAAGAGACTGTGCCCCATGACAGCTCATTTCTTTAGCAAGAGCACATGAGGAAGGAGAGAGAAAGGGCACACGTATCCTGCGTCTCTGACTTTTGAATCCATTGTAATCATGCACTCTTTCAGAGGTGGCCTGCTCAGTATGCTGGAATTGAGCTAAATTATTACTTAGAAAAGTCATTTTCTCAAGAAAAATTCCCATAAAAAGGGTATTTAGTAGATTCCTTTCTCTAGGGGCTGCAGTTTGAAAAAATTTTCAGTTTAAAAAAATTATTTTTATTTTTAATTATTATGTGTACATAATAGTTGTGTATCTTTATAGAGTATATGTGATGTTTTAATACAAGCATGCACTATGAATTAATCAAATCAGGGTAACTGAGGTGTCCATCAGCTCAGGCATTTAAAATTTCTTTGTGTTATGAACATTCCAATTCCACTCTTTTAGCTGATATTGAAAGGTGATTAGGACCTAGCATGGTGCCAGAATTATCCTAGAGAATGATGGACATGATATGGCTGCACACTTTACTCCTAAAATGCTGTAACCCAGAAGGGAATGGTTAATTGGTGTTATTAAAAACAGTAAAAATAAAACAAAACAAACAAGCAAACAGAAAAACAAACTCTTCCCAGCAGAGATAATTTTTTAGCTTAGGGCAAAGAAGAAGGCTATAACGATTACTCCAGTGCCACAGTCCAGGCAAAACACAGAAATGCGTTCAGAGGCAACAGGCATTAAGTTCAGATTCAGAGGCAACAGGCATTAGCCTTAGACATGTCACAAAAAAAGAGCAGCTTATTTTTAACCGGGTGGTCTCACACCAAACTTTCACAGATATACTAGTATTTCTTGGACAATACTTTTAACTACTCTGTATGCTGACAGCAGTCTTTATGGATTAGACTAGGTATAGAGAGATTTAGCAACTTGCCCGAGTTTACAGAGACAAAAAATTGCAGAGAAATAATATTGCTAAATATGGGTTTTTATATGCCATGGGTTCCCTAGCAAAGGCATAAATAAGGAATTTTACAACATGTTGTTTTTATATTTTGGTAGAATTTCCCAGATGCAACATATGCCAACTAAAGTAGAATAGGCAGAACATTCTAATCTGGGAACTTTGTGGCAACAAGAGTTTGGGCTTAGTTTATAAATGTACAAATCTCTTGTTTTTCTCCACTGTGACTAATAGAGATTGGTGACTTCCATTTGTTCGTGTTTCATTTCTCCATACTATGCAATTTTGGGCTTAATTATTTCTTAGAATTACATTTTTTCATTTGTTCTGAAGTGTTGGGATTCTTGGCCCAGTGAAATTGTTAGAGAAACATATTGTATAGAAGAAAAATTATTGTTCCTAATAATGATATAATGTATTGAATTTTACTAACTGCCAGAGACCATGAGCTATAGACTGAATTGTATCCCCTCAAAGTATTGAGGCCATAACCCCCAGTGTGATGATATTTAGAGACAAGCCTTTTGGTAGTTAATTAGGTTTAGATGAAACATCAAGGTTTGCAAATGATGCTTCCCTATGTGCTCAGGATGCAGGAATGGAATTTGCTGAGCAAATGGCCTACATCTGCCACACCAAGGCACCAGCCCCTGGAAGGAACTTGACGTCTGGATCTGAGGCTGTTCTGGAAGGAGGAACCACTAAAAACAGGCTGGGTTTATTTGTAGTGGCAGCATTCATTTAAAATAAGATTCCTTCAAATGGCAATCAGACCTTCTTTCATAAGATTCCTTAGCAGGACTATGCTTAATAATACCCAAAAACCTTGTTGCTCTTTGTTCTCAAACTTAAACATTTCAGCTAGGCATCGAATATATGTGTAGTCTGGCTAAACTTTACCTATTCTGTCTTATCTCTACTTCTTTCTAGTGTCTTTCCTCCTGGCTTTAATATTTCCAATCAGTTTATGTCCCTGAACATGCCAGGCAAATTCCAAGACTTGTTTTTGTGGTAGAATGGCCATGGATTAGAATGCCATAATTATTGAGTGTTATTGCACAGAGAACATGGCTTCATTAGTGGGCTCTTCCTCCAGCTCCAACTTTTCATGTGCCCAAGCTGCTCATTCTCTGTTGGCATGTCCTCTCCACTTACCCATACCATGTCCACGCTGTCCCTTCCAACCATGCCTGGCCATTCTTCCCTGCACTGATGTCTCCTGCCCACAGCCTTTCATAAATCATACATCGTGTCACACACTCCAGAGATGCCTTGTAACCTGACAGCCTTTGTAGTAGAATAACATGGCAGTCAGAACATCTTTTAAAAGGCCAGTTCAGGTCCTTTCTTGGCAGACATCTCCTAATGGCTTCATGTTTTACTCAGTTAAAAGCCAAAATCAGTGCAAGGGCTGACAAAGCTCCAGCAGATGTCACCTTCTGTGGCCCCTCAGCCAGTGTCTACTACTTGTTTCCCAGTTTACTCTGCTTTAGCCTCACTGGCTGTTGTCTTCAGTGTTGCACTCCCAGACCTGCCCAGACTGAATTCTTATGATTTCCTTCTCTAGCAATCATTTTCCCCCACATTCGCAAGGCTCCTCTCTCTATGGGCTTTATATTTATACAAAGTCACTTTCTCAGTAAGGTCATCCCTGAGCACCCTCCCCAACATTCAAAATCTCATTTCCTTACTTTATTTTCCTCCCACCAATGATCACCATCTAATATATTACATTTTTTACTTATCTATTTTGTTTTGAATTCTTTCCTTTTAACAAGATGTATGCTCTATGAAGGTGTTTTTTTTTTTTTTTTTTTTTTTGGCTGGGGCTGGGTTTGGACCTGCTGCCTGTGGTATATGGTGCCGGTGCCCTACTCCTTGAGCCATAGGCGCTGCCCAGGTGTGTGTGTTGTTTAGTGCTGTAACTCCAGTATCTAAATAAATGACAATAATAATTATAGCGATGATGACTGGTATATAACAGTCATTCATTCAGGGTTTTCTAAAGGGATAAATGACAATAGTTTATCTTTTATTCCTGGACAGAATATAGATACCCTAAAATTAAGTACTGCATCATACACTTCTCTTATATTCCATCACAGTGTTGCCAGTGTTGCAAGGGTTTAATGATAATTTACAAAGCAAATTATTATCTTTTAACAGTCAGGTTCTTTCACATCATTTTCTCAGGGACCATGTCTTTAATAGGAGGCTGTCTTGTCGCTTCAGTGCCACATCACAGCTGTGGAGAACAGCAGCTCCTTTATTTAGTAGCCATCTGGTCTGAGCGTCAGTTCTCTACAATTTTTAAAGGTTTTGACACTGGCAATTACTGAAATGTCAAAACACTAGGCCAACCACGAGGGCTGTGGCAACAACCATCCCACACAGTTACCACAGTAATGTGGGTAAACTCATAGATAGCATTTGACACTCAACCATAAAATTAAAATTAAAATTAACTTTCTCTATTGGCTCAGAGAGTGACATCTGTCACAAGTATCCTGCACTAAACACCTACGTTAACATGAAGACTGAGACTATGAAGATGCAGAGGAAATCTCTGTTTCTGGGTTGTTCTTAAAGTACCATATTCTAATAATATGGCATTAATAATCATTCTTAATCTGGAGATTATTGAGAAATATATTTACTAATGCCATATGTTGCATTTCTTTTCCACAATAATCTAAATGAAAATATTTTCTAAAGCACAATCAATTGTGTACACTTTTAACATAAAATTTCTCAAGCTCCCTTTATAAGATCTGTTCATTTATTATGTCATTTTATCCTCAGAATGACCCTAAAATGTAAGTATTATCTAAATGGTACAAATGAAGAAGTTGAGGTTATATAATGGGCTTATAGTTACAGAGCAAGTGAATGGTGATATTGAATTTAATGTTGGTCCTCACTCCTGTCCACCACAGCTTACCTGAGCTACCTGAGAGGCTGGGAGAGCAGGGTGCACTAGGCAGCTCAAATGGATGATTTGGGGAATAAAACTGGGAAGAAAAACATTCTTTCTATAGGGTACATTTCTATTTGGGTATGGGCATGAATATCACAAACAATATGAGAGGTAGTGGATTTGAGTATTTGATAGAATTCTTTGAAGCCTGAGAAATAAGTCTGCCAGTTAGAGGGTTAATTTATATTTTCATAAATGTCTACACATACGTATCTTTATTTTTATGCAGATATACTCATGCACATGTCTGTCCATAAGTACTTTTAAGCAGCTTTATTAAAGTCTAATTGTCATAGTACAAATGGTACACATTTCAAGTTAATTTGGCAAGTTTTACATGTGTATATGCCCCTGAAACCAATGCAACAATCAAAATAATGAACACACCCGTCACGTCCAAGAGTCTTCTACATTTTTGTAATCCTTTTATTTTTACTTTTCAAACGTTTTTGGTTGTTGTTAAAAACTAAAACACAAACACACGTATTTGCCTGGGCCTGCCCAGCATCAGGATCATCAGTATGGTGCTTCACCTCCACCCCGAGTCCCACTGAAAAGTCTTTAGCGGCAGTAACCCACTTGAGGCTGTCATCTCCTATGACAACAATGCCTTCTTCTAGAATTCCTCCTGAAGGACATGCCTGAGGCTGTTTTATATATACTCATACTCGATGTATGCACATACAGTATATACATGAGGACATATATACACACAGTATATAGAAAAGATATATATATGCAGTATATGTATCAGATATATATGTACATAGTATATATAAGATGTACATATCCACGTATGTATGTAGAAGCAGTATACTCTAAAATAAGAAGTATACTGTAGTAAATATATAAATAGTAACATTGTTATGTATTTATACATGGTAATGATCAAGTATTATGTACTGTACATAATTGTATGTTGTATGTACAGTTATGAGACTGGCAGCACAGTAGGTGTGTTGATACCAGCATCTCCACTGACACATGACTAACGCTTTGTGCTCTGATGTTAGGAGCACTACTCCATCATTGGGCAATAAGAGCTTTTCAGCTCCATAATAATCTTACAGGATCATTGCCACCAGTACTGTTCCTCATTTACCTAACTATCATTATTTGGCATATGACTGCATGTTGTAAGGTATAGGTTGAATTGGAGGGAGGGCATATGGATATCCAAATTTTCCAAAACCATTTGTTAGAAAGCCTATCCTTTGTCCACTGACTTACTTGTGCACCTTTGTTGAAATTAGTTTTCCAAATACATGTGAGTCTGTTTCTGAGCTTCCTACTCTGGTCAATTGAGCTGTTTGTCTATTTATGCTGATCCTAGCTGTTTTGATTTATGTAACTTTAGACTAGTCTTGAAATTGGGTAATGTTAAGTCACTAACTTTACTCTTCTTTTTCAAAGATATTTTGAGTATTCTAGGCTCTTTGCATTTCCATGTAAATTTTTATCAGGTTGTCAATTTCTATTAAAAAAGACTACTAAGTTTTGGGCAGTGCCTGTGGCTCAAAGGAGTAGGGCACCTGCCCCATATGCCGGAGGTGGTGGGTTCAAACCCAGCCCCAGCCAAACACTGCAAAATTTAGTAATTTTTTTTTTAATTCTTTGAATTTATAGATCAGTTTTAGGAGACTTGATATCTTATGATTGAGTCTTCTGATGTATGCAAACAGTACATTTCTCCATTTATTTAAATGTTCTTTAATTTCCTGAGCAAAGTTTGGTAGTTTTTAAGTATAAATTTCATATTTTTTTTTTTTTGAGACGGAGCCTCAAGCTGTCCCCCTGGGTAGAGTGCCGTGGCATTACAGCTCACAGCAACCTCCAACTCCTGGGCTCAAGCGAGTCTCCTGCCTCAGCCTCCCAAGTAGCTGGGACTACAGGCACCTGCCACAACACCTGGCCATTTTTTGGTCACAGCCATCATTGTTGTTTAGCGGGTCCGGGCTGGGGATTTGAACCCACCACCTTAGG
>CAUYTI010033222.1:0-11675 GCA_963575145.1 Galago senegalensis | reverse complement strand
CCAAGTAGCTGGGACCACAGGCGCCCGCCACAACGCCCGGCTATTTTTTGGTTGCAGCCATCATTGTTGTTTGGCGGGTCCGGGCTGGGGATTCGAACCCGCCACCTTAGGTGTACGTGGCTGGCGCCTTAGCCGGTTGAGCAATAGGCGCCGAGCCTAGATATTACACTCTTAAGAAAAATTCTGGTATTAAGTTTGAGGAAGGGGATTTGTAGGCATTTCACAAATTGCAAATGTGAAGAATGGTAGACTTGGGATGCAGGATGTCAATCTGTTTCCCAAATAGAATCATCTGAAGCACTTAAAAAAACCCAATTCCTAGGAGCCACCCCTACATAATTTTGTTTTAGTGCATCTGAGAAAAAAGCTAGAAATCAATAGAAGGCTTTTCAAACAATTTTGATGATTAACCAGGTTTAGGAAATCAAGTAGACTGTAAGTAGATTTGCAGCAATTCCTGGCAGCCTTTAAAAGTTGCTTCTCTGCAGCCAAATAATGTGGTATACTTCAGTTGTATTGCCATTTGAGCTTATCACTATCTTGTGAGGTACTCTACGTTAAAACAAAAAGTACGTCAAATCCTTTACCTATAAAATACATAAAAAATTATGATTATGCCCATAAAGTAATCAGAGTCAAGTACCAAAATATATCAAGTTAATTACAATCCATCAATGGTCCTGACTGGCATAAATGATTTGAAAACTGTCAATAATATCCAATACTTTAAGAATAAGCTTGCAAAAAATTGCTGATGGGCAGTAACAAGAAAAACAAATGTTTAAAAGCTTCATATTCTTTTGAAAACTGGAAAAAGTTTCAAAATGTAGACTAAGCTATAGATGTGCATCTTATGCTAAAACTAATAGTCTATTTTATAACTTAATCTCAAACCTGTCATAAATACCTACTTGCTAGAGATTTTCTTTTCTTTTCTTCTTCTTTTTTTTTTTTTTTGTTGGAGACAAGAGTCTCACTATGTCACCCTTGGTAGAGTGCCATGGCATCACAGCTCACAGCAACCTCAAACTCTTGGGCTTAAGCGATTCTCTTGCCTCAGCCTCCAAGTAACTGTGACTACAGGTGCCCACCACAACGCCCAGCCATTTTTTGTTGCAATTGTCATTGGTTAGCTGGCCTGGGCCAGGTTCCAACCCATCCACCCACCTTGGTGTATTTGGCCAGTGCCATAACCACTGTGCTATGGGCACCACGCCCTCACTAGAGAATTTAATCAATATAATTTGAGACACGGGAAAAAAGAATAAAGTGATCAAAAAAAGTCCTGTGTTATTTCTGACATTGAAGCTAATTTCTATATAAATCAGTTACTGGAATAAATATAACTAAAGGATAAATGACCAGAGAAGTATACACAGGTGTATGGCAAAAAGGAGACAAACAACTACAAGAAACACAGAGAAAATGATGTCACATGGCATCACCACTGGCAATCCTCGATGACAAAAAGAATGTACTGGAACTAGTAGGCAGATTAAAGACTGGTTGTGATTCAGTCTTTACAACCAATCTAACACTTACATTTTCAAAATCTAAGGACAATGATCTTCTCATTCTGTAACAGTCTTAACCCCAAGCTAAGCTGTATTTGACCAGTAAGTTTTTATGTAAGTTTCAAGCAAACATGGAAACAGATAATTTTAACAGCGCTGACTTTTTACTACTAAGGCTAAAATTATAGCACATTGTTTTTCATCATGCGCCACATTTAGGAATATTGTATCTTCTGCTGTGACATAATTGAAAAATTACTGGAAATGCTTCTACACTTACAGGTAAAACACCGAACTAAAAAAAATTAGAGGTTTTAATATTTGCTTGATCTATTTCACAAACCAGAAAGATCTGTTGTTACTACTTGAAATAAAATGTCCAGAGACCTTTGACGGCTAAATCATATTAAATTTGTGCCACCAATTTCAAGATGCTGTATGATTCAGATTTTACTACTTCATTGTAATTTTTCAGTAAACCACTTTCATTGTTACATGTTCTTTTAAGGTGTGTAATTTGCATGATCATAGGCATGCAATTATGGCAAAATTAGAGTATATTTATAATTTTGAAATATTTTGAGATAAATGTGTTGGGTAACTATACTAAAAAAGGCAAAAGCATTAGCTTCTATATAGTTTAATGAAATACATCTATAAAGATTCAAGCAGTATGACATGTAATATATCTTCTAGTTACTCCCAGAAAAATAAAAAAGACATAATTCACCCCAACAAATAAACTGCATCTAGTTTTAGAAGGCCTTAGTACCATACTGCTCCCACAACGACCAAGGAGTGAAAACGATACAAGTACACCATAAGAAGTCCTCAAAATCCTTCACACCTACCCTCTCCTTCCTTCCTGAATTCAGCAGAATTCTACCTAACATACTGAATGTCTGGAGGAAGGCTTCAATCAAGGCTGCTGCTTCTAGGTAAAGCAATTACTCTGCCTGGTTCCTAAAATGTGGAAAAAGAGAGAGACTTGAAAGGATTAGAGAAAAAGACAAGAAACTGGAGTAAACTCTGTTTGCAGGATGACTAATAACAAGATAAAAAATTACTACAGATTTTGTTTGCTTTGTTTTTATCATCAGTAATTTGGATTATTATAATAGGTCTATAACCCTAGTCACCACTACATAAAGAATCCTAACTTGAGAAAAATGAAAATGACTTGTCAGTTTCCTTTCCAACCAGATACATATGTACAATCTAAAAAAAAAACTCCTGCTTCAGTGTCTAAAAAATAAACACTGCCTCATTCCCTATTCTGTAATCTCAATTTTTGCCATCCTTATCTTTACTCCATCTTTTCTTACCTTCGTCCTAAGGCCTCCTCCTCCCTCTTACACATTATAACATTAGAGATGCACAGAGATGCAAAACAGAAGAACAATCTATTTGTGGAATTAAAGTACCAGGACTTCTTGCCTACAAGACGTCAAACGAAGACATTGGATTTGAAATGCCCAATTTAAATCTTGTGCAACATACAGGACAGAATAAAACTGAGTAACCAAACCAATCATAGAATCTCTGTTAAAACACCAGAGTGGCTAGGTCTGGGAGCTCATGCCTACAACTCCAGCACTTTGGAAGGCCAAGGTGGGAGGACTGTTTGAGGCCAGGTGTGTAAGACAAGCAAAGACCCACTTCCCTTCCTAAAATGTTTTTTTTTTCTTTTTTAAATCAGCTAGGTGTGATGGCAAGCACTTGTAGTACCCACTACTGGGAGACTGAGACAGAATGGTCTGAACCCAGAAGTTCAAAGTTACAGTGAGCTAAACAGTCTGGCCACTGCATTCCAGCCAGGGCAAGAGAAGGAGACTGTCTCAAAAACAAAAACCGGAAGCAGCACACACACACACACATTCTCAAAGTGTTTTTTAATATATTCTCCTCTGTAAAGGACAAAAATGCTGTGCTTGAGGCAATAATCAGCGGCCCAGAATAATTTCTGGAGCTCTTAACTTTACCACAAAAGTTCCACTGAGACACTGATTGAAAATAACACTTCCAATACATGGCTCACTTACGAAACGTAAACAAGCACAACTTCCAACGAAGAATAAAACTACCCCTGCCCCAAATGGTGACTTAATGAAAAAATGCAAAAGTAACTTACTTAGGAGTACTTTAAAGAAGGTGGAACAAGAGATTTGGAAATCAGTGGAGTTATTTTTAGCACCTTCTTCGGAAAAGACCTGCCTTAAACTGCCTTTGGGTGTGCGAATCTTAACGTCCAAAGCACTGTTGAGCGGTTCCTTTTCTATCTAATAGCAGCAGGCAGCGAATCCCGAACTAGTAGTTAGGGCCAAAAGGTCAGTGCCCTCCAGGATGCTTCGGCCAGTTGTTTACTAGGTAAAGGATTTTCCCCTGGCGCTTTAAGAATTCGTTTATTAAGAAATCTGTGGCGGGATGTAAAGGTATAAAGTGATACCAAAATAACCTTTTCGCAGTTTTTATAATTCGGATGGAGGGGGAAAGTGTACGAAGCTGTCAAACCGCGGTGGATCCGCGGACTCGAGGATGCTGCACAGACCCGAGACAGTCCCCAGGCCGGCCGGGAGGGGTGGCGGGGCGGTGACCCGCGGACTCGGGACCAGACCGCGGCGGACCCCCCACCCCGGCGGTGCTCCCCGCAGGGCTGTCACGGAGCCCGGGAGGACGCGGAGGCGCCAACTGCGGGGCCGTCTGCGGGGCTGGCGGCGGCGGGCCCCGCTCCCGTACCTGATGATGTCGTCGCTGTGGCCGCGGTAGAACTTCTGCCGGTGCTCCCGCGGGCTGTACACCACGCCGACCCCCGCCACGAAGTACACGATCTCCTTGGCCGCGGTGTAGTAGAGGTTGTTGCGGCACTGATGGCCCCGGTAGCCGTACACCCACTCGAGCCGCAGGTGGCAGCTCGGGGCGCTCCGGGCCGCCATGTCGGGGCGCCCACCCGCCGCTCCCGCTCCGGCCCGCGGTGGCGGCGGCCGGGCGACGAAAGCCCTCCCGCTGGCGGCCGGGAGTTCCCGCCTGCCGCGTCCTCTAAGCCGCGCTGGCGAGGCGCATCTCGTTTGTGTGGCCGCCGCCGCCGCCGCCGTGGCCGCCTCAGCCCACGGGCGGGAGGAAAAGCCTCGCCTCGCCGACCATGCCGAGGGCCGCGGGCGCCGCCGGCTGTCAAGTGGGTGCCCCGAGCCCTCCGCCCGCCTCGGCTCGCCGGGTCTCCTCCGCCCGCAGCTCGAGGCGCCGAGCAAGGGCCCGCCTCCAGACTCCGCTCCTCAGCCGCCGCCCGCGCACTCGCTCCTCGCCCCGGTCACCTGCGGCGCTCGCGGCCTCGTCGCCACAGCCCGGCGGGCCCGCGCCGCGCGCCCCCGCGCCGAGCAGAGCGGCGCCCGCGCGGCCGCCCCCCCCCCCGCCCGGCGCTCCGCCCTCCCTCCCCGGGCCGGCTCGGTGGGGTCCTCCCGGGTCACCGCCCGGCTGCGAAGCCGCCCACGCCCCGTGGCCCTTCGGCAACCTGCCTCCCGCTGCAGCAGGGCAGCGCCGTAGGTTCGCGCGCCGTCCACCCAGCCGGGAATGCGGTTGTGTCCGGGAGAATCCACGCCAGGATGTAACTAACCTCGTTCTCTCCACCCCACAACACCGAGCGCGTATTTTTCCTCCTGCCTCAGAGGGCTCGCTGGCCCAGGCATTGGGTTGGAATAAAACTCGACTTCCTAAGGGTACATTTTCTTATTTGTGTAGGTGACCTTAAAGCTGAATTAGAATTTAGATCGTAAAATTGATACAGGGTTCTCCCCCCGTTCAAAGCTGGACAGGGGACCCCAGTTTTCCTAGGCTTGGCCAAGTTCATGAAGGGAACACCCTGGCCTTTTGCCCTGAGCCGGAGGGACTGCATTCATTCCTTTGTCAATAATACTTATTAAGGTGGAAATCGGTGTTTCTAGTTGCCAAGTCTTGGCCAAATGTAATTCCCAAGACCTAATACCCCTAGATACAGAGCCCACGTAGAGACTCCCCAATTAGTTCTTTCCCCCTTCCAGAAGCTCTAGTGCTTTTGACTTTTGTATTCCTTTGTCTAATAAAAATCCTATCTTACCATTGACCTATGCTCCCTGGGTTCATTCTTCCAATCCCCCAAACCAAGGACCTACTGAGAAAGAAATCCGGTATCAAAATGACAGACGAGCTGATTTCTTAATAAATAGCAACGGCAGCTGGATTTTTTCTTTTCAACCACTGTTTTGGACATCACCTGTAGTTTCTTAATTAAATGAGTTCTTGCAGAAGATGTCTTACATTGTGGTGACTGTGAAATCACATGGCTTAAGTATTGTGAGCCTGCCGAATACTATTATAACAAGTCTGGGGAGCAATCAGTTCCGACGGTGTCATTTTCCCCTTCAAGGGGAAGTAGACACTGGGTAACATCCTGAAGTACCCTTTCTCACAAAAAATAAGAGCAAGGATTGTCAATACCGGCAAACATAATTTGAAATCTACAATTAAAAAGGCATTTCCTCAGGATTAGAAAGGGGGGAGGGGGTTAGCAAGAGTAATAGCTACAGGCTTACAAAAAGAGATACTAATTTGACCTTTATTGTCTTAAAAATTTGGTTTTTGTAGGAAATAAGACTTTGGAATCTGACAAAAGCTAAAATAATCTTCATCTTCTTCCTTTCCCAAAGAAGATGATTCCAGTGCGGTACAGATAATGTTGGAATGGATGTTACTCAGTGTCTACTTCTTCAAATGTAGGAATTACCAACTTGAGGGTCAGTCAGGTGGCTCATACCTGTAATCCTAACACTCAGGGAGACCATGGCTGGAGGATCCCCTGAGCTGAGGAGTTTGAGCCTGAGCAAGAACAAGACACCATCTCTACTAAAAATAGGAAAATATGCCAGGCCTAATGGAGGGGTTTGTAGTTCAGCTACTTTGGAGGCTAAGGCAGGAGAATTGCTTGAGCCCAAGATTTTGAGGTTCCTATGATCTAGGCTGATGCCAAAGCACTGTAGTCTGGGCAAAAGAGTGAGACTCTGTCTCAAAAAAACAAACAAAACCCCCAAATTACCAATTTGAGCTGGGATAACTTTTGACTTGGGTTATGAATTACAATCTCCATGCAGAGAAGAATCTGCAAGAAAGAATTTACATAAATGTCATGAAGGGTAAAATCTGAACAAGTTCAGTTCTGGATAGAATCTGAAAGAGAAAAGGGATTTCTCTTTCAAAGAAAATGGAAATTTAGTCTTGGGAAGCAAAGAAAAAAGGAATTTAGGCTTGAGAAGTGGCTCTGAGGCTCTTGTCCCTGAACAAAGGCACATACAATTTCTCTTTGTCACCTGTAGGGCTTTGTTTGTTAATAAGGATATAGTCTCATTCACCAGTGAGTTCCTTGAAATCCCTTGGTGAAAAAAAGTAAAAAGATGTTAATCATTCAGATTTAAGCAATGAATTAGAAAAGATGGAAAATTTTGTTGCTATACATTTGTGATACATTAATTACCAGTAACTGTAAGTTTTAGGATACGTAGGCTGTAGGAGAATATGAAATCTTTTTTCTTTTGTTCTATGTTATGAATTTTTCTGCACAATGTATTATGGATCCCATGACATACATTTAAATACTCAAATAACAAATACAAATAATTTATTTTCCATTATCTTATTTTCCGTTTTGATTTTAATGACCCAAGGGTAGAACGTGAAACAAAAACATTCTTAATTAAACTGTCCTCAACTGACAACTCAAGACCAAAAGAGAGACCAGAGGAACAAAGGTGGCTAGAATGTAAACCATTCATAAGGGAAGAAAAAACAAAGCTCATCAGTTTTGATCCTTACAACTTTATGTACTCTGTTATTACTAATATCACCTCAGAAAACTTAATCAAGCTTTAATTGCTAGATGGAATTCCATCATCTGAATCCTTTGAATAAGGTTCTGAGGAAAAGACCCCCCCCCAATTCTACACATTAACAAGTGGACATTTGTTAGGCCTTTTAAAATATAAGCTACAATCTCCCTTTGGTAATCTACTTCCTGAAATCTGAGTACCTAGTATGGATACATTAGAAGTATTTCTAAAAATTGAAGCAAATAATAAGTTATTTTTTGGCTATAGATCATGTGCTGGGAGCGTGCTAGGTACTATTAGGTTTATAAAGGAAATATAAGGAAAAGCATATAAAACGTAAAAGCCAAAATTTACACTATTAATTCTAGCTAGCTAATTCAGCTAGTTTATGAATAATAATGATATCTTAGTAAGTAAACCATTAAAATATCTCTATAACTATACCCTTAATCTGCCTGCTTTAGGTACTTAGCACAAGGCCTGGCACTACACGCACCATACTTATTTATCATCCATTAAATAGAAAAGAGAAGATTGCACAGTCACAATAGTATTCATCCTGGCTTTATCTTGAATACTTGACACCTTTGAAAACGTAAATCTTCTGATATCCAGTACTGTATTAGTCAGGACTTCTTTGGCTGTGACAGAAATCCCCTCAAATGTCTTAAGATTATAAAGGAATTTTAGTATCTCATAAAACTCAAAAGTTCTAAAACTGCCATCAGTGTGCTTGGCCTCTAGGGCTCAAGTGATGTCACCAGAACCAGGTCATCAGAATTAACTCAGTTCTAGTCTGGGTAGATTCCATTGCCAAACAAAATAGCTGCTGACCACTCCAGTTCTACCCCCCATCTTCTCAGCAATCCCTGTCAAAGGAGCTTTTCTCAGGGGTTCCCCTGGAAACCACTAGGTTTCAGCTACATTGGCTCTGATTGACTGACTCACATACCACCCTGGGGGCCAGACAGTAGTGACAGACACCCTAAAACCACAGGAAGAAAAAGTGGAAGTGAAGTGGATAGTGACTCTCCCATGGATTCAAGTGGTACTAGAAAAGAAGGATTGGAGAGCTGCCCCGGACTAACTTGGAAGTTATAGCATCCCCCAATCTCCATTTACCAAACCAAACACACCCACAATCTAAATAAGAAATGTCTAGTAAGTAAATGCAGCTTTAAGACAAGACCCCTTCTAACCAGATTGCCACCCAAAGATCCTCCTCTGAAAAATAAAATCCTGGCGCTAGCACCAGATGCCAGGCAGGCAAAAACAACAGATATTCCCTATCATTAACCATAGTTCCAAATGCCTATTAGAGTCCACCTAAAGTCTTTAAAAACTAGTACAGTATATAATTCAAATTAAAAAGCCCCAAATCAAATTATATTCTCCTACACATCTGCGCATCTTGCCACCTTCTCCTTTTGTGCAACAACATCAGTATTACACCAGTTAGGCAGGCTGGAAAGATGCACAGTTGTCTTTGTTTTTCACCTCCCGTATCTATCTAGTTACCAAGTCCTTTGGACTGTATTTTAGAAATAGCGCCTAAACCTCTTTACATCCACAACCTCCCAATTCCCACAGTTCATTTCAAGTTCTAATTACCTTCTGTGTAGATTCTGCCACCTGAGTTAGCTGTAAAAAAAAAAAAATCATGTATCTGATTATGCCACTTCCCCTGGTTTAAGAATGTTTTCTGTAAGCAATTTAAGAATAGGCATCTTGACTTTGAAATGTTCTTATTCTTTCATGCGCTAATTTCTCTTCTAGCTACCTGTCACAATATAATATCAAAAAATGAAGATTAAGATTCATGTATCAAAATATTTGTCACAGCATAATTTGGGATAATAAAAGTATGGTAACCTAAGTGTCCAACTATAGGGAAAGCTGTAAGCAAGCCCATTCAGCCAATGTGACAAAATGTCATAATGCCATTAAAAATTAGGTTTTCAGAAAAAGTTTGGCAGCACTGGAAATTTCCCATAATAGAATCTAAATTTTTTTTTAAGTCGGGATACAACCCATGATTGCATTAATGTACACAGCTATGATTTAATTTTAAAAAATCAGGATACAAAAAAATATATATGTGGCTCCACACCCATAGCTCAGTGGTTATGGCATCACATACACTGGAGCTGGCGGGTTTGAACCCAGCCCAGGCCTGCTAAGCAACAATGACAACTACCACAAAAAATAGCCAGGCATTGTGGCAGGTGCCTATAGTCCCAGCTACTTGGAAGGCTGAGGCTTAAGCCCATAGTTAGAGGTTGCTTGTGATGCTATGGCATTCTACCAAGGGTGACATAGTTAGACTTTATCTCAAAAAAAAATATATATATATATATATAGTATAATATAATGAAGACTGGAACGAAAAACACATAAATTTTAATAGTTTTATAATATGATAGGTAATTTTAAAAATGTCTTTGTATGTTTTCAAATACCTTAAAAATATACATGTATGTCAGGTGCTGTGGCTGACACCTGTAATTCCAGCACATTGAGAGGCCAAGGTGAGAGGACTGCTTGATGCCAGGAGTTCAAGACTAGCCTGGGCAACATACATAGCAGGACCCTGTCTCTAAAAAATAATAATAATAAATTAGCTGAGCATGGTGGCATACAACTGTAGTTTTAGCTACTTGGGATGCTGATAAAGAAGGATCCTTTGAGCTCAGGAGTTTAAAGTTACAATATGATATGGTTGCACCAGTACGCTCCTGCCCAGGCAACAGAAAGAGACCTTGTCTCTTAAAAATAAATATAATAAGAGAATTTTGTTTTTCAGAATTCCTCATGGGAAGACAGTTATGTTTCTCTGGGAAGGGGGTGGAATTTAATGGGTGCTTGGCATAGAAAATCCTAAAAAAGCCAAATATACGCAAAACTTTTCTGCATGAGAAATAATTGTTGCTCCAAGAAAGTAAAGGAGGAAGAAATTGTTGCTCCAAGAAGATGAAGGAGGAACAAAGAAAGATAGCAGAATTGTAAGTTCTGCTATGTAAACTCTCTCCAAAACCTTTCAAATCTTACATAAAGTTTCTAAACACATGAAATGTTAGGCAGAGTGTTTATTTTGTTATGTTTGTTTTGAAGAGAATCCTAGAGTTGTTTGGGAGGCAGCCAGGGAAGTCTGGGATTCTAAAAGGTAGTGAACTTGGCATTCAAGCCACATTAAACTCTCCAAGTGGTAAGGGAAGTCCCAAGTGACATCTCAGTTGCACACACCTATTGCATCTACAATTAAGAAAAAATAACAAAAGTAATTTTAAACAAATATTGGGAAGCTTCTAGTTGACTAGCGTGTGAAGGACTACCTTCTCATTGTGACACACAAAGCTTCCAACCTGTTTTAACAGACTCCTCTCCAGGCAGTTCCTCCCAACAAGGCCTGCTGTTCAGCTGTTCTAGGTTTCTAGGTCATTCCTGAAAGGCCTTTCCAGAATTCCATACCCACTCACAGCATCCATGCTGTGACATAGTCTCAACTATCCACTGTTAGCCTAGTAAACTCCTAGTAAATCGTTGAGGTCCAACCCAAATGTACCATCTTTTACGAGTTGAATTATGTCTCGGAATTCATAAATTCATGTTAAAATTCTTACCCCCAGTACTTTAGAATGTGACTGGAAAACATTTTATTGCAGATACAATTAGCTAAATTAAGATGAAGTTCATACTGAAGTAGGATAGGACCTTAATTCGATGTGACTGGTATCCATATATAAAGGAGAGATTTGGACACAGATGCCAACATAGGGAGACTGCCACGTGAAGATGAAGGCAGAGACCTACAAGCCAAGGAATGCCAAGGATGGACACAACCACCGGGAGTTAGGAGAAAGGCCTTGAGCAGATTATAATTCATCCCCTCAGAAGGTACAAACCCTGCCAATACCTCAACCTCAGATTTCACCTCCACAACTGTGAGGCAATGATCTTCTGTTGTTTAAGCAGCCCTAAAGATACAAATACACCCCTCTTTCCTGAAATTTGCTGTGACATTCATGTCCACCCTGTCCAGAATTAATTAATTCACATTTAAGTCCCTTACACATTTTATAAAATCATACATACCCTTACAGTAACACTTATCATGTTGAAGTTTAGGAAACTATGCTTCTAGAACTGAGGTTTTCTTTCTTTTTTTTTTTTTGAGACAGAGCCTCAAGCTGTCCCCCTGGATAGAGTGCTGTGGCATTACAGCTCACAGCAACCTCCAACTCCTGGGCTCAAGCGAGTCTCCTGCCTCCGCCTCCCAAGTAGCTGGGACCACAGGTGCCCGCCACAACGCCCG
>CAUYTI010033220.1:0-12532 GCA_963575145.1 Galago senegalensis | reverse complement strand
CTACTTGGGAGGCGGAGGCAAGAGACTCGCTTGAGCCCAGGAGTTGGAGGTTGCTGTGAGCTGTAATGCCACGGCACTCTACCCAGGGGGACAGCTTGAGGCTCTGTCTCAAAAAAAAAAAAAAAAAAAAAAAGAAAAAGTCTGGTTTTCAATAACAATACCAGATAAAGGATAGAGGGTTTTTTTTTTTTACTTTATTTAATTATTATATTTTTTTAGAGACAGAGTCTCACTTTATCACCCTTGGTAGAGTGCCAAGGTGTCACACAGCTCACAGCAACCTCCAACTCCTGGGCTTAAGCGATTCTCTTGCCTCAGCCTTAAGAGTAGCTGAGACTATAGGCACCTGCCACAACGTCCGGCTATTTTTTAGTTGCAGTTTGGTGGAGGCCGGATTTGAACCCACCACCCTCAGTATATGGGCCCGGCACCCTACCCACTGAGCCACAGGTGCCGCCTATTTTTTTATTATTTTTTTTTTTAGAGACAGTCTCACTTTATCTCGTCCCCCCATAGAGTGCTGGGGGGACACTGTGAGTGACATCATAGCTCACAGCAACCTCCAACTCCTGGGCTTCGTGATTCTCTTGTCTCAGCCTCCTGAGTACCTGGGACTATAGGCGCCTGCCACAATGCCCAGCTATTTTTTGTTGCAGTTTGGTCAGAGCTGGGTTCAAACCTGCCGCTCTCAGTATATGGAGCTGGCACCCTACCCACTGAGCTACAGGCACTGCCCTTTTTTTTTTTTTTTTGAGACACAATCTTAAGCTGTCACTCTGGGTAGAGGGCTACAGCATCACAGCTCACAGCAACCTCAAATTCTTGAGCTTAAGTGATTCTCTTGCCTCAACCTCCCAAGTACCAGGGACTATGGGCGCTTGCCACAATGCCCAGCTATTTTTCTTTTTTTTTTTTTTTGGTTGCAGTTGTCATTGTTGCTTAGCAGGCCAGGGCCAGGTTCAAACCAGGTGTATGTGGCCTAGCTCACAGGCCCTAGGTGTATGTGGCCAGTGCTCTGCCGACTACAGGTGCTGCCCTGTATGGAGTCTTTAAAAGCTCACCCAGGCACGGCACGTTTTCATGCTTTTTTTTTTTTTTTTTTTTTGAGACAGAGCCTCACTGTGTCACCCTGAGTAGAGTGCTATGGCATCATCATTGCTCACAGCAACCTCAAACTCTTGGGCTGAACAGATCCTCCTGTCTCAGCCTCCCAAGTTCCTGGGACTACAGCTTTGTGCCACCATGCTCAGCTATTTTTAGTAGAGACAGGATCTCACTTTTACTCAGGCTGGTCTTGAACTCCTGAGCTCCAACAATCTACCTACCTCAGCCTCTCAAAATACGAGGATTACAGGCATGAGCCACCACACCTGGCTTCAGGATATTTCTTTTTCTATTATTACTAAGCTTGTTTTTTTTTTGAGACAGAGTCTCACTTTGTCACCCTTAGTAGAGTGCTGTAGCATCACAGCACACAGCAACCTCAAACTCTTAGGCTTATGCAATTCTCTAGCCTCAACCTCCCAAGTAGCTGGGACAACAGGTGCCTGCCACAGTGGCCAGCTATTTTTTACAGATGGGGGTCTCGCTCTTGTTCAGGCTGGTCTAGGACCTGTGAGCTCAGGCAATCTCCCCCACCCCATGCCTCTGCTTCCCAAGTGCTGGGAATACAGGCATGAGCCACCATGCCGGCCTAAACTTATTTTTTATGACAAATACGTAGTATGTTTTTTCTTACTAGCCACTCTACTAATAAGGATAATATATAATATTTTCATAACTAAGAAAAAAAATCAGCTTTCATTTTATTTTTGAGACAGAGCCTCAAGCTGTCCCCCTGGGTAGAGTGCTGTGGCATCACAGCTCACAGCAACCTCCAACTTCTGGGCTCAAGCGATTCTCCTGCCTCTGCCTCCCAAGTAGCTGGGATTATAGGCATCCGCCACAATGCCCGGTTATGGTTTTTGGTTGCAGCCGTCATTGTTGTTTGGAGGGCCCGGGCTGGATTCAAATGTGCCAGCCACATACACCTGAGCTGGCGCTGAGACAACTTTCATTTTAAAAACACAAAAGTAAGACCTATACACTGGGAGCTGCCTTGGGTTTCTGGAAAGAAGGGTGACTCAGGTGGCAGTGCATGGGTCCAGGGCCCAACATCACAACCATTCCAGTATTCCCATGAGAAAGATGGGAAGGGGCCAGTATGGAGGGGCCCTGAAGACAAGAAACTGCCTCAACAAGGCTTTGCCCCACCTTGTCCTGGCAACTTTGGAATTCCAGTTGGCCCTTACAAAGGCCCAGAAGCCTTTGCAAGGGAGTCCTGGTTCTCCCCACCAATCCATAGGGTAGTTGCTTCTCTAGGGACTGTGAACCTAAAGCCCTCTCCCTAAGTAGGCTGGAAGTGGTCCTCACCCCCCCAGGCTCTTCCTGAGAACAGATGGGGAGGTCAGTGACAGCAGGAAGCCAGGCCCAAGTCCGCTTCCTGCACTGGCTTCCTGGAAAGGCCAGATAAGGAGTAGAAGGGGCCACGTGGTAAAAGGAGGGCTGCTCTGAAAGGCAGCAGGAAGCAGTGGGCAGGCGGGGCCTGACCTGAATGCATCTGCAGGAGGGCCCAAATGCACTGAACCAAATGGCACAAGGGGCCCAGGCCTAGGTCGCCATTTACTGTGCAGAAGCCATGGGTTTTCCTCTGCATGTCAACAATGGGAACCTGGACCCAGAGGCAGGAGACACCTAGGCCTTCTTTCCACATTCCCAGAGCAGAGGCAGGGGTCGGGCTAGCTCTTGAAGGCAAGAATGAAGATGGACTCAGTCTAACTCCACTCATTCTGTAGATGAGGCACTAGCAGCCCTAGCAGGAGGAACCTGCCCAAGGACACAGAGCAAAGCCCTGTCAAAGAAACCCAGAGGCTGACACCTCCTGTTAGCAGGTAACCAGTAGACACACCTTCCACACCAATCACAGCCCCTTTCAGGCCATTACCTTGTCCCAGACACCAGTAGCACAGTCCAGGACTGGACCCACAGCCGCCTCAGCTGCCACTGGCAGTTCCCCATCCACAAAGTAGCAAAGAAAACATCTAAGACAGACAGGATCACCTCAGCCTCACTTACAACCCTCCCAGGTGAGCCAGAGCCAAGCCTGAAAGGCTCCAGCCACACTGGCCGACACACCCATTCCTGCCACCTGACCTTTGCCCTGCTATTGCCTCCACCAGGGGTGCCATACCCACAGACCTTCCCATTGCTGGTAGCTGCTAAAACAGCACCTCCCTTGGCCAGGCCCTCTTAATGGCTACCCTCTGCTGAATAGCTGTTTGTTTCCATTATACGATGTAGCCAGCCTCTAATTACCCTGTTTATTTATTACCTGTCTTCCCAGCTAGACTGGAAAAGTCAAGGTGGGTGTGGACTTTGTCCAGTGCCAAGCACAGGGCCAGGCACATGAGACTTGGTCAATATTTGCTGAATCAATACACAAGAGTAATGCATATGCCACCCAGGGAGGCACTTGGGGCAGGCAGAATATGGGACCCATCCCACGGGTAAGGAAAGAAGAGGCTCAGATTAGAAGTGGCATTGAGACAGGGAGCAGCCAGGCTCCCAGGCCAAGGCCCTCCAAGGATGCAAAGACCTAGACCATACACTGCTTTCTCCTTCATCCTTATCCCCAAACTGTGCAGGAGAAAAAGAGCACAGGAAGGAGTAAATCCTCAAAATCTTAAAAAAGGGTGCATCAAAGTGCCAAGAGAAATGGGAGGTCAGCCAACCTGTTCAGGAGGAGACAGGTCTATCTGGACCTAGGTAAGTTACAAGAGATTCAGTAAAGAGAATTCCTTTCTCTTGGTTTTCTTAAAGCACCTGGGGTCTAGTCATCAGATCTAGACCAATCAAAGACTGAAGACAATGACTCCCAACTCCAGAAGCCTTCCAGTACACCCCACCCCTACTGCAAACCCAGGCCACTCCTCGGGCCTGCTCTGACCACAAGAAACTAGAAATGTGTGTCCTGTCATGCCTTGTCTACCCCTCTAGGAATGTTCTGGAAAGCCTGGATTTAAGGACTCTGAATGTTCAGGAGACAATAAGAGGCTGAATGAATGAGTCCAAACTTTGCCTAGGCACTGTCCTACACACTGGACTATACTGGGGATGAAACCAGTCTCCACAAAGCTTGACACAGAGATGGATCCTTCCACTTCTACCTATCTTCGCATGCCAACTCTGCTCTCTTGGTATGCAGCAGAGGGACAGGTTCTTCTCTCAATCCCTGCACCAACCAGCAGGATTTAGCACTAACCTTCGGTAATTCTCAACTATGAGAAACCTGTAGGCATCCCTTGGGGGTCCTCCTGGTTCTAGAGCCCTCTCTGCCTCAGAGTGAGTCTGGAAGTTGCTTTCCCACCAAGGGCCTTGGTTTCTTTCCCTAAAAACAGAAGGGCTGGGAGTGGATGAGCCAGGCGGCTTCCAGCTCTGAATAACTGTTTCTCTATCTATTCTTTGGGTACACTGGCACCCTCCAATCCAGACCCAGAACTTACAACTGTGAACAGCATGGCCCTAGAGAAGGACCTAGGGCTCTATTTTTCCTTCTGTATACTGGGAAGATGAACTTCGTCCACCTCTGGCTCTAAATAATCCCTTCCCCTAGAACAGGCTATGTGACCCAGGGAAAAACAACTCCTCTCCCTGGTTCTGCTTTTCAGCCAATAAACGAGAGGTATAGGAGGCTGTACTGCTAATACTCTAAGCACCTTGCAAGCCTTGAAATTCCTCAACCCAGCTTAGTTTTAGATTTCAGATCAGATCCCTACTTTCCAGCGCTCCAGCTTCCCAAGCTACGGGCCGGATGCTCTCGGAGCCCTTTCCCTGCTGAAAACTCGCTCTGCTGCATTTGGCGGCTTTCCTCCCTCTCTGTGTCAGTTTTCCCACTTGCAAAATGGGAAGACTAAGGCAGGCAGGCTAGGCCGTTATAGGATTTATACGTGTGGCGTCCCAGGAAAGCCACCTGCTGTCTTCGGCCTCAGTTTCCCCAGCTCGCGCCCGGAGGCGGGACAAAAGGCTCTGAATGCATGTTCTCCCCGCGCCACCCCAGCCCCTAGCGCCGGCCCTGAGGGCCCCGCAAAGGCTGCGACCCCTTTCTCCCAGTGAGACCCCACTGTTGCACTGCCCTCACCATGCTGTCGGCGGGGACCGGAGCCGCCGGCCACTTCCGCCGCTGCCGCAGCTCACGCTCCTGGCCGTCGCCGCCGCTCGGCGCGCCACTAAGCTAAAAATGAGTGGCAGAGACGCGAGCCAGTCAGAGTGGGGCTCCAGGAACCAACAACCAAACCGCGCGGAGTAGGGCGGGGCCTTCTGGGCAGGAGCGGAGGAGTGGGCCGTGTTCCTGCTGAAGGAACAGGGGAAAGAGCCGTAAAGTGCTGCGGCTTGTAATGCAAAAGGGGGCGGGGCCACGCGTTAGGGCAGGATGCAACGTGGGTAAGGACGCATGCGCAGATGATTCCCTAGCGATTTTTCTGGACTCCTGTGGTCGAAATGGGTTAATTCCTTCCTTTTGCAAGAGAGAAAGACCCGAGAGAAAAACCAAGGGCTCCTGGTTATTGGGCTTCTAGTCTTCTGATTCTTGTTATTGTGGTTGGTAATTTTCCAGGGCACGTCTTTTGGTAGGTTGGAATTCTCACTGCTCCTCAATTTGCCCCGTGTAAAATCTGTCATAATAGTGTGCTGTAAGAGGTTGCTTTGACGATATGAGTGAAACTGTGTAAAAACCCTTAAAGCAGCGCCTGGAACATAACAAATTCTTAAGACATGGGCATGCAACAGATTTTTATTGTGGACCTATACTACGTGCTGCTTCTGTTCACTGAACAAAATAGAAAACTCCAAGCCCTTCTAAGACTCGGGAGTCTGTCAGAGAGACAGACAGTAAACAGAATAAACAGGGAAATGTGTTCGTTTTCTAAGGCTGCTATAACAAATTGCCACAAACTGCAGGGTTTGAAACAACGGAACTTAGTTTTCTTACCTTTCAGGAGACCAGAACTTCAAAGTCAAAATCAGAGTATCCGCAGGGTTGGCTCCCTCTGGAGGCTTTGAGGGACAATCTGTTCCATGCCTCTCTTCGGACTTTTTCTTTCCTTTCTTTTCTTCCTTTTTCTTTTCTTTCTTTCTTTTCTTTTCTTTTCTTTTTCTTTTTTTTTTTTTGAGACAGAGTCTCACAGTGTTGCCCTGAGTAGAGTGCCATGGCATCATCATAGCTCATAGCAACGTCAAATTCCTGGGTTCAAGCATTCCTCTTGTTTCAGCCTCCTGAGTAGCTGGGACTACCCACACGCGGCACAATGCCTGGCTATTTTTTTTTCTTTTTTAATTTTTATTTATTTATTTATTTGAGACAGAGTTTCACTTTGTCGCCCTCGGTAGAGTGCTGTGGCATCACAGCTCACAGCAACCTCCAGCTCTTGGGCTTAGCTGATTCTCTTGCCCCGGCTTCCCTAGTAGCTGGGGCTACAGGCACCTGCCACAATGCCCGGCTATTTTTTTGTTGCAGTTTGGCTGGGGCTGGGTTCGAATCTGCCATCCTCAGTTTATGGGGTTGGTACCCTACTCACTGAGCCACAAGCGCCATCCTTTCTTTCTTTTTTTAGGGTCTCACTATTTTGCCCTGGGTAGAGTGCTTTGGTGTCACAGCTCACAGCAACCTTAAACTCTTGGGCTCAAGGGATTTTCTTGCCTCAGCCTCCCTAGTAGCTGGGACTGTAGGCGCCAGCCACAATGCCTATTTTTTGGTTGTAGTTGTCATTGTTTAGCAGGCTCTGGCCAGGTTCCAACCTGCCAGCCCTGGTACATGTGGCTGGCACCCTAACCACTGAGCTATGGGTGCTGAGCCATCGCTATTCTTTCTATTTCTTAGGTACTCCACCCACCTTGGCCTCCCAGAGTGCTAGGATTACAGCTGTCAGCCACCATGTCTGACTCTTTTCACATGGCCTTTCTCTTAGTAGGACCACCCTAAATCCAGGATAATGTCATTCAAAATCCAAAGATGCAAAGACAATTTAAGGTCTCATTCACAGGTACTGGGAGATTAGGACTTAAACATATCTTTTTAGGGGCTACTACTTAACCCACTACATCAAGTATCAGCTGTGATGCCTTTTTTTTTTTTTGAGACAGAGTTTCACTTTGTTGCCCTCGGTAGAGTGCTGTAGCGGCATAGCTCACAGCAACCTCAAACTCTTGGGGCCAAGCTATTCCCTTGCCTCAGCCTCCCAAGTAACTGGGACTACAGGCACCCGCCACAATTCCTGGCTGTTTTTTGTTTGTAGTTGTCATTGTTTGGCAGGCACGGGCTGGATTCAAACCCACCAGCTCCAGTGTATGTGGCTGGTGCTCTAGCCACTGAGCTATAGACACCAAGTTAGCTTTGATTCCTTTTATAGACATTTATTTGAATAGTTCACTTTTCCAGGGTGACCAAGGATGTGTTTTCACACACTCATGAGCATGACTACAGTCTAAATTCCTAAGAGAAGCACAGCTTGGTGCTGATCAAGGGTTCCATCCTCTGGCATGCATTGACCTCCAGGCCTATGAATGAGCAAGTGGGGTCCTTGTCCAGTGAATGCCCTTCTCCCAGCTTCATGAGTGTAAGAACTGGTCTGAGAGCCTTTTCTATATCAAGCCCAAGGTAGAGAACTTTCAGCTAAAAGGACCCTATGCCTCTTAGGATTGTATTGGGAAATCCTTTTTTTTTTTTTTTTTTTTTTTTGACAAAGCCTCAAGCTGTCCCCCTGGGTAGAGTGCTGTGACATCACATCTCACAGCAACCTTCAACTCCTGGGCTCAAGTGAGTCTTCTGCCTCAGCCTCCCAAGTAGCTAGGACCACAGGCGCCTACCACAACGCCTGGCTATTTTTTGGTTGCAGCCATCATTGTTGTTTGGCGGGCCCAGGCTGAATTTGAACCCGCCACCTTAGGTGTATGTGGCTGGTGCCTTAGCCACTTGAGCCACAGACGTGGAGCCTGTATTGGGAAATCTTTGATGTTCAATTTCTCAAAGATTCTCTCATACCAGGCCTCAGACACTTAGGTGGAAGAGGACAGGGACCCAACAGGCCCAGCCACCTCTAACCAGAGGGTTTAGGGACATTTAAATCTTCCCTCCAGGACTCGGTGAAGAGAGAGGGTTCTGGGTGCCCAATTCTACTGTGAAAGAGCTGAGAGGCTCAGGCACATTCCTTATCTCTACCAACCAGGGTTACTTTGAGGACTGATCAAATGCAAAAACTGTATAAAGTGCAGAGCATCCAGTAGCCCTGGACCAACACTTGTCCTCCATGAGATTTGCAGAATAAAAACATCCAGAAGGAAAGAGAGGCACAAAAGAGGCATGCAGCCATGCCTGAAACCAGTTTATCCCAGCCTTCCCTGATCTATGAGCCGTGCAATCTTCATTGCTTGAGCCAATCTAAGTTGAATTTTCTTTTTCTTTTTTTTTTTTTTTTTGAGACAGAGTCGCACTTTGTTGCCCATGGTAGAGTGCTGTGATGTCATAGCTCATAGCAACCTCAAACTCTTGGTCTGAAGTAATTCTCTTGCCTCAGCCTCCTGAGTAGGCTGGGGCTACAGGTGCCCATCACAGTGCCCCGCTATTTTTAGAGATGGGGGTCTGGCTCTTTCTCAGACTGGTCTCAAACCTGTGAGCTCAGGCAAATCCACCCACCTTAGCCTCTCAAGTGCTAGGATTGCAGGCATGAGCCACTGTGCCCAGCCAGTTGAGGTTTCTATCAAAATGGAAAGAATCCTAATAACAGCAGATGGCAACAAGGAGAAAAAACACAAGAGTTGGGGAACATTAAGTCCACTCAGTGACAGATGCAGGACTGTGAGAGTGAACTTAGCTGGATTAGGATTGTGGAGTCAACTTCTCCAGGCAACTCTGGCAACTGGAGCAAAAAGGAATTTAGGGGGAAGATGTTGAACATCACAGAATCTACAAGATGAGAAAACGGGCAAAAACAACCTCCAGCTTCAGGGTACATGACTATTGGATTCATGTCTTAGGTTGGGGTTTCTTCCTCCCTTAGAAGCTGACTCTGAGATGAGGACTCAAGGGCAAATAGTTTATTCAGGAGGTGACCCGGGAAGCCCACTGTGGGGCTGAAAACCTATGAAAAGGAGGGAAGGAGCCCTGCAGGGGATGATAACTAGGAGATGACACTGGGAGAAATGGTTCTCAGCCCCACTGGGAATCTCACAAAACAGTATAGGGCACATGCCTCACAGTGGTTCCACCCCCAGGGCAGGAGAATAGAAGCATTTATCTTCCAAGTTATATCTGTCATTGGCTTAGAGCTACTCCCAGAAGATCTGAATTCTCTAGTCCTTCTGGCCAGTTCTCAGGCCAGCTCCACACCCAGATAGCGTGGCTCTGGTGGTTCAAGAAAGCCCAGGGAAACTTACAAGAGAAAGTCATGAGTGCAACATTAAAGGCTGAGGAAATGTGTATCCAGGTGGCATGGGAGATAATCCCTGCTATCTTCTTTCCACGAGGAGGCATTGCCACGGAGGTGGGAAACTCCAAGAGAGGGCTGTGCAAATTTAGGCCTGAATTTTTTTTTAAGAAAAGTCTGGAAAAGTCAGAAAGGGGTCAACCCCAAGGGTGCAGCTGTCTTTCTACTTCCATTGCAATGTTGATGCTGGGACATCACTTGTACTCATTTTCTTTTATTAATATCAAGCACCTTTTGCTCTTGGCAAACAAGGCTTGGCTGGGCACTTCATCCCTCTGACTGCTTGGCATATTGCTGTTGGAGTCTAATCAATGTCCTACAAACATCTCAGATCTCACCAGTATGTCTAGGCCACCCAGTGGGGCTTGAATTCGGTGGGACTCATCATAAACATTGACAGGAAGACAGCTGCACTCTGCGGGCACCCCTTTCTGACTTTTTCAGACTTTTTTTAAAAATTCAGATTGATGGAAGGGTACAATTAGGTTACGTTGTTTGAATTTGTTACGTAAAATCCAAGTTGTAGTTAAGCCCTTTATCCCAGAGGTATGCTATATACCCCTAATTGTGCCCATTAGGTGGTAGCACACCCTTCTAACCAATTTCCAGACTTTTCTATGCACAAATTCTTTCTTCTGCCCAACCGGCAAATTCATAGTCCTCATTGAAACCTCTGCTTGGGTGACCCCATGTGGCCAACTGTAGTCACTACAATTTTTTGTTTGTCTTTTCAATGTGAGAGTGGCCAGTGTTTTCCAGGACCCTGCCCATAGTGATTGCCAAGGCCAATTAGATTCTTCTTTGGGAAGGATATAGGCTGACAGGGAGAAGAGCTTTTTCCTGATAGGAGGGGGGGAGTGTTAAGAGGAGTTAAAGAAAGTCAATCACTATTGGGGTCTGTCTAATGGAAAGCTTTCTGCAGAAAGAATCCAACATACACAAGACTCTGGAGCTACTCAGTGGAAAGGGAGGCAGAGTTTGAGTCCCTGGATCCAGCTATACCTGAAGCTATAACTGTGACTTTCCACTTAAATGAGCTTGAAAAGTTGTTCTTTATTGCTTATCTACTTGGAATTTGGAATCTGTCCTAATTAAAAGAACCTGCACTAATGTATATCTGCTCTATGAACTCTTCTCTAATTGCCCCCATCAAAACCTAATCATGGCAGGGGAGTGGTAACTCATGCCTGTAATCTTAGCTGTTTGAGAGTCCAAGGCAGGAAGATTGCTTGAGGACAGGAGTTCAAAACCAGCTGGAGTAAGAGAAAGACTCCATCTCTACAAAAGAGAAAATGTGACCTTATTTGGACAAAGGGTCTTTTTCAGAGGTAATTAAGTGAAGACTCTCTAGTTTCTATTTGAAAGGGGGATAAAGGATGAGTCCTAAACCCAACAAATGATGTTCTCAGAGAAATGCAGAGGGACATTTGAAACACAGAGAGGATAGGGGTGGGGGGGGGGAGGATTACACATCTATAATCCTAGCACTCTGAGAGGCTCAGGTAGGTGGATTGCCTGAGCTCAGGAGTTCAAGGCCAGTCTGAGCAAAAGCAAGACCCCCATCTCTACTAAAAATAGAAAAATGAGCCTGCATTGTGGGTGGGTGGGGCCTGTAGTTCCAGTTACTTCAAAGGCTGAGGCAAGAAGGATTGCTTGAGCCCAGGAGTTTGAAGTTGATGGGAGCTATGACACCATGGCACTCTAGCCTGGGGCAATAGAGTGAGACTGTCTTAAAATAAATAAATAAAGGTGATCCCGAAATTTAAAACAAAGAGAAGACAAAGGTAGAGGCCAGGCATGGTGGCTCAGGCCTATAATCCTAGCGCTCTAGGAGGCTGAGGTGGGTAGATTGCTTGAGCTTAGGAGTTCCAGACCAGCCCGAGCAAGGGCCAGATCCCTTCTCTACTGAAAATAGAAAAACTAGCTGGGCCATCGTGGTGGGCATCTATAGTCCCAGCTACCCCAGGAGGCTGAGGTAAGAGAATCACTTGAGCTCCAAAGACTGAGGTCGCTGGGAGCTATGATGATACCATGGCACACTACCTAGGGCAACAGAGTGAGACTCTGTCTCAAAAAAAAAAAAAAGAAAGAAAGAAAGAAAAAGAGTGGACCCCGGCATGCCTCATGCCTTTAATCCCAGCACTCTGGGAGGCAGAGATGAGTGGATTGCCTGAGGTCATAGGTTCGAGACCACCCTGAACCAGAGGAAGACCTGGTCTCTAAAAATAGCTGGGTTGGCTCGGCACCTGTGGCTCAAGTGGCTAAGGCGCCAGCCAACTTACACCTGAGCCCACGGGTTTGAATCCAGCCCAGGCCTGCCAAACAACAATGATGGCTGCAACCAAAATATAGCTGGGCGTTGTGACAGGCACCTGTAGTCCCAGCTACTTGGAAGATGGAGGTAGGAGAATCTCTTGAGCCCAGAAGTTGGAGGTTGCTGTGCGCTGTGATGCCATGGCACTCTACCCAGAGCGATGGCTTGAGACTCTGTCTTAAAAAAAGAAAAAAAAAAGAAAAAGAAAAACCCAGAATCTTCAGGGTGGTAGGCAAGGCTATGCCACCTCAGAATTGTTATTTGATCGTCGCTGTAAACCTTCCCTCCCTGTCCCTCTCCCAGCCTGCTTTACTGATATGACTTGACCTTCTACCCTTTAGGTACGCTCCGTGAAGGCTGGGATTGGAGAAGGCATGGAGTGAGGTTTCTCAGAGAGCTTCCAAGAGGGAAGAAGACAGGAGGGTAAATTCATACCTAATGAACACAATGCACATTATCTAGGAGATGGACACATTTATAACCTTGCCTCAAATTGTACAAAGGTAATGCATGTAACCAAAACATTTGTATCCCTATAACATTCTGATATAAAAAGAATTGAATGGCCGGGCGTGGTGGCGCACGCCTGTAGTCCCAGCGCTATGGGAGGCCGAGGCGGGTGGATCATCTGTGCTCAGAGGTTCGAGACCAGCCAAGACCCCCCTGAGCTAAATGAGCCAGAGTGAGACCCCGTCTCTACATC